>VDFB02115747.1:0-31402 GCA_007258455.2 Sequoia sempervirens | reverse complement strand
ATGTACTCTATAATGGAAACACTGTTACTGGAAAACTTGATACATTGTCATCATTATCTTCGATACCAGTCTATAAAGTCTTTATGATTTATGCCAAAATGTGGAAATTAAGTTTTCAAAATATTAATCCCTAATATGAATATTGGAAAGGGCATCCCCAAAGACTTGACAAATGACGGGAATATTTTGAACCCCACCTATGACCTCCAAAATATGGAAAGTATGCTCCTACCTATGATCAGTTGAATTGTAGCAAAAGATAATAATCTAAAGCTAATCAATATGAAGGTAGAGAATTAAATGATTTGGTCAAGTTAGATTCTATGAAATCAAAAATGGGAAAGGGGAAAGAGAATAAAGTAAATATGGAGAGGGACCACCTCCTTTCTACAAAATAACTAAGACAAAAGGAATGGTTTAGATTGAGAATAAACTAAAGAAAGCCTTTGAAAATACTGGTAAAATAAAATAAGTTGTTGAAGTAAGGGTGGAAAGTGGTTTCAAAGCAATGCCTTTACAATAAGCTTACCCTAATAAGCCTAAGGTAGTCTTACCACTCCCTTCATTCTTTATTTATAAACTAAGGACTATACAATTTACTTCTTCCCCTTACTCTTAAGAGGAATTCCTCTCCTCCAATAACATCTTTGGGAAAGCCAACTTCTCATGCACCACTATCATCAGCAACATAGGAAGATAAAATAGAGACAAAAGATACAAATGAGGATATGGTAAAAAAGGTGAAGGAGCAATTGAAAAGGGGAGAAAAATTTCTAAGAACTCCCCAATCTCCTCTAACCATAACACAATCTCAATAGGAGACCATTAGTGGAGGGTACAAGAGATGGTAAAGGTGAGGTGGATTAGTAGGAAATATCATATAGAGAAGATCAACAATAGGTACAATCTCTACTTCAAACCCTCCACAACACCAACATGATCAATAAATGCAATCTCCTCTAAGTCCACTGGAACAAAAACAACAACAACAATAGTAATCCATTACTGATACAATGATACAAAACATCCCTACTAGCCCAACTTGGCTAAAGCTAGATTTTTGTACTAGGGGGAAGAATTTACAAATAAAGCCTTTGGATTTAAATCCAATGATTGCAATGATTAGCAAGGGGGTAGGTGCAAGAATTTTGGTCCACTTTTTGGTCAAAAAGTGGAAGTGTTTTTCTTGAAATTTTTGTCACAATTGGACTAAAATTTTGAAGCACTTACAAATAAAATCATTAAAAATTCTAGTAATATAAAATGTAGGATTTTGAGTTTAATTTTCAAATATGAAATTTATTCTAATACCCAAATGATGCAAATTAATTTTATATAGGCTTGTACAAATACCACTTTTGAAAGTCACTTTTTTAGGACCATACCATGCATGTGTTTGACAAGCATAATTTGACCTAAATAAAATTATTTTTCTAATTCCTTTTTGGAAACAATGTGTATTATACTAAAGATTTATGAGGATATTTAAAAAAAAAATCAAAATACTTTTTAATTAATTTTTTATTGGCCCTAATTGTTATTTCTAAAAACCCCCCGTGTTCGGAAAGTATAATTTGAGCTAAACTAATCATTTTTTTATTTATTTTTAATTGTGTAAATAATTGTGTAGAATGATGACATTTTTTTATAGGAAAATTAAAATTTACTTAAAAACTATGACCACCTAACATTTCAAGTGTATGGACTATTTTCCTCATAAATTAATTAAAAATAGAAAAAACAAATCCAATCATAAAATAAATTACATATTTGAAAACTAAACATCATCTATAATGGGTTTTAATTTTGTTGAAAAATTCTAAAAAACATTGTCAGCCATATTGCCAAAGTTAATTTTTCTTTTGTTGTTTTCACAGTATTGTACTTGCAAGTATAAGGCTAAGGGGTGGGTTTTTTATCCTAAAATAAAATAAAATCCATGGTTTCAAATTTTAAGTTTTGTGAAACACATACTCATTTGAAAAAGGAGTAGGAATATAATGTAATTAGAAGTGGGTACCTGTTTCAAAAAATAAAATGACTACCCATTTTAAAAATTTAGGTTCAAGAGCTTGAGCCTAAAGGAGTACCCAATTTTTTATGAAATTGGTACTCATTCCTATCAGGATTTTTTCAAGCCTAAAACTTCCCCTTAAAGTGGTCCCAACTTCTTGCACTTACCAAAGGATAAACCTCGAAGGTACCCAAAGTCCTATCAATCATTTGTATGAATCAAAAGAGAGAAATTATTGCTTAATAGCAACTCCTATACCTAATAAGGATGATAGAGATATGACTCCTCAAAATAACCAGGTTACTCAAATCAATTTGGGTAAACAAACAAGAGAGGGGTAAATTGCATCATTTGATATAGTTGTTGAGTCCTTGAAGCTAAAAATAGCAAAAGATCAAAAGATAAAAAGAGAGTTGAAGGAACAATTATAGCAATTGAAAGACTTTATCGAAAGTCTAATAACTCATGTGAATTCTTAGGAAGGTACTTCTATGGAGGTACTAGTTTTTATTTCTAAGGGTGAAGTTGATTTATTGTAAATAATAAAATAAAAGGTGAAATCTTTAGATAGTTGGATAGACATGTTTTTGTTTAAGGCTTGCAAATAGATAGAGGTTGGTTGTAATTTTCATGCACACATTTATTAGTTAGATCACATACTGGGCTATTTTTTGGATCTTATGATGAAAGAGGATTATTCATATGAAAGGAATCTTCCATTGATCAGAGATAAATAAAATGTCTCATTAGGATTTAATCAGCTGTGAAATTTTGCAATTTGGTGATTCAAATTTTGTCAAGAAAACTATAAAAATAATAATATCCAAGAGAGAAAATGTTCTTGAAGAATGAAAAGGACTAGATAATAAAGTTAGGGACAATTTTGAATATTTTTTAAATCTAATAAATAGTCCAAATTTAGTTAATATAGAGAAGCACTAACTCAAATTAGCACTGGAAATTTAGCAAGTAGTGAAGTGAAAAGATGAATGGTTGAGGAATAAACTAGATAAAAATTTAATGGATTAATTAATGCAACTTAGATGTGATTTCAAAAGTTTGGACAAAGATTTAATGGATATGAACAACCAGCTAGATTTTTCATAGAAGACGTATGAAGTTTCCAACTTCAGAGTTGATTCCCTGGTGATCCTGACAATTCAAAGTTGGAAAAAATTTTAAATATCAATTTTGATTTCAAACAAAAGAAAAAGCATGATAACAAGTTTAAAATTTGAATAATCTAAATGCTAAAACAAATTCTCTATTTTTAGCATGTTGTGACAATTTATTATTTAGCTTAATCTTTTATTTTTAATTTAATATAATTGATGTAAAATGGGTCCCACTCAACATATAAAGTGGTTCCTATATTTTAAACATTATCGAGTTTTAGTTTAGAGTCATGCATGATCTTCTATAATGTGATGCATTTTTTAATTTTTAAGGACTAGAGTAAGATAAGTATTCTTGGAAGTGATCTAAAGTCGAGAACATCTACATGAAATTATTAACTAAAGATAATGCATGAATGATGGATATTTTTGGCTACTCCTTTTCTTATAAAAAGAGGCATCACAAATTGTATAAGAGTTAGCTCTTTTAATATTTTTATTTTAGTGGGAGAAAAATAGTTTTGATTTGAGACAATAATAGTTAGTATTTTCATTTTGTAGTAGTAAAAGAAAAGACTCTAGAATAAGAAGATTAAAATTTTGGTGTAGAAAATTCTTCCTAAAGTTAATAAAGATTCTTTAATTATTTCTTGTCTCTTGAATAGTAGAGTACTCTGATCAAATTCTTTATGTTTTAAAATTTTGTGGGAATTGAGAATATTTAAAATTAAGAATCCGCTTTGTTGTGTTATCAAAATAATCATTGAATTTGTGTGTGGAATAAAGTGGCTTGATGAGTATATTTCTATAATTCTAGATTCCTTTGAATATCACACTTATTTTATTATAGATTGATCAATTTTTAATCTTAATAAAGTGGATTTGAAATTGATTTCCTATAATTCCTTGCATAAAGAACTAAAACCTTTAATTAAACAATGTGTTTCAATTTATTTATTATTTTTGATAAGGAAAAGAAAGTTTTTAAGGGGCCCTGAAACCCTGTACAATGAAACGAAGTTGCTAAAGAGAAAGAAACATAAGCACCAACAGCCCAAAAAATCCAAAAATGCTTTCAAAAGATAACACTAGACTAACCGACAGCAAAACCAACAAAACATTAGCACAAAAAGATGATCAAACACAAACTAAAGCATATTATCAAGAACCTTAGTCGAATCCAAATTACTAGAGATAACCTTGTCATGCATCTCTACCACTTCCTCAAGTTCCTGGAATTAAATGGTTGTCCTCTTCTTTGTATTGCTCCTAGTACACAAATAAGGGCCCACATCCACATTCTTCTTCACCAGGTTCATTTGACTAATCTTAGTGATAGCCTCCTCATGTTCACTGAGGTCCAAATACTTACCAATCCAATTGAGTGCTTTCTCATTCAATAAAGATAAGCCCTGAACACTAGAATGCAGGGACTAGTTGCTAATTCTCACCACAACTTGTAGGTCATTGCAGATCTTATTCACTCTATCCTCCATAGCCACAAACCACTCCTCATGAACCCTGTGAACAAAATTTTCTAAAGTAGCTAGCCTCTCCTCATGATTTTTTCCAAGTTTTTTGGTAGCCACGACCATCTTATTGAGGACTGCATTCATAAATTTGACCTTGTCTTTCATCAACCACTCTTTTTTGTTATAGTTCACCAAAGCCACACAAAAACCCTGCCACTCTTTCAGCTTGGTATTGAGGTACTTGACCTCTAAAAAGAGCCATTTAGCAATAGAAAGGAGATTTCTAGTGCCATCCTTTTCCATTCTGTAAAAAATATCCAATTGATCTCATCCCAATTCAGTGACACAGTTGTAGGAAAAGCAGCATTCTCATGGAGCTCCTTCTAATCCACACCTTTTCCCTCCACATCGATTACCTCAACTTTCACTAGTTGTTTCTTGGAAATTTTAGTCAAATTCGCCAACATATCAAGAAGCCCTTTCTTATTTTCAACCTACTCAACTTTCTCATCACCCTTGTAAACAGGGGACTCCAAACGACCATGCCTAAGAGGAGCCACCCCAAAATTCACGAAACCCTCGCCCTCGAGGACATTTTCCACCATAGCCTACTCTTTTCCCTCCTGAACATTCCCCTGAATCCCCTTGACACAAATAACAGGGGGCTCCTCTACACATTTCATCCCATCCTCCCCCGGATAAAGAACAAACTTCTCCTTCTTATTGCCCCCTTTCTTCCCCTTCAAAATATTTTTAACACTAGGAGCAACAACCTCCATTTCAATGTTAGTCTCATAGCCCTTCAACCAGGACTTAGAATCCTTTGTATCATCCTCAGACTTCCCCTCTTCATCTGATGATGCCTCATCTTCAAATTTTTCCTCCTCATAGTCACCATCCCATTCTTCTGCTAATTCACCAATATCATAACTAGGTGATATCCCCCTCTTTTTGCGAGAAAAAGAAAGCTTAGTAATCTTAGGTAAAAACTTCAACTTAATATGATCAATAATAAGTTTCATGAGACCCTCATGGATGATTACTTTACTATGGTTCTTTCTATGATCATCAATACTAGTTTCCATAGAAACAAGCAAGTAATAGGGGAACAACGCCAAATTGTTGTGTTTGAAATGATTAAACAACATAAAGTGGTAACCATAAATCATAGAGTACCTCCCATCAAGGATGAAGAATTTCATTATAGCCAATGCCACATCTCTCCATAGTAGCTTAATTGAAGACCGGTCATACCCACTGCTACCCACACACCTAAGCCTCTCCCTTTCCTTTCCTTTGAAAAAATTAGCTAAGGAAGTCTTAGATGTAGCACGATCTCTGTAAAACTTCTTACCCTTCATTGATAACCAATTATCTCAACAATGAGCTCCTCAGTGATATTCACCTCCACGCCTTGGTAACGAAACATTATGTTGTTCCATCCATTCACAAAGGCCTCAGTCACCTCTGAATTAGAACCATGGAGTTTGAGCAAGTAGGGGAAAACACCACCTTTCTCTAGGTATTCCCAAACAATCTCATTCCCACTAAATTCTTCACAGGAGAGCGGCTCAAGTCTACAACCATCACCTCCCATTGCCACATGAAATAGCCTACTCACAACCTTCACCTTGTTCCAATGAGCAGAAAGGGTTAAATGAACAATAAAAAAAAAAAGCCAAATAACACCCATAAATCATGTTGGCCTGACACCATGAGTACAATCAGCAATAAAATCCCAATCCATGATCTCATTTTCACAAGATATGCAATAATTAAATGAACAAGCTCTGAACTCAAAGTTCATACACCAAAGGATGAGGAAATAAATTAACTTATCTCCCAATGTTTCGAATACCATTGCAAGATTGTTCATGATTAGAAATACTTTTAAGGTTAAAAGGAATGGCTTCATAAGAGTACCAATAATTATGAGACACAACCCCCAAATTGGCAAACCCATCGGCAAGAGAATTAGCCTCCCAAAAAACATGTGAAATTTTAACATCAACAAAGGATCTAATGATAGAAAGGGCATCTTCAATTAAATGCAAAATAGACCACGATAGAAAAATTACCTTAAGGATACAATTTATAATATTGAGGGAGTCCCTTTCTAACCAAAGCTTAGTTGCCCCTACCTCTTTAGCAAGTAAAAGGCCATGATAGGCTACAACTGTTCAATTTATTTATTGTTAACCTTAAGTCTTTTGCATTTTTTGTTGATCCCTTAGATTAGGGTAGGATAGAATTTGAAATAAGAAAATAAAATCAAAAAAATAGAATAAAATTAGAAAAACAAAATAATCATAAAAAGGGGAATCATTTCAAGAGATAACTTGTTTTAAAATTTTATATACCATAAAAGGCCCCTTGAACAAATTTTCCAAATTGAACACTAAGTTACCTAACACAATTGAGACCCAACTATAGAGACCTTGGAGATAATAAAAATTTAATATGTTATCTTTTCAAGAGAGTTATAAAAAATTATTCTACATGTGTTGTATCATGTCAATTAGACCATCAAAAAAATTGATGCTAGAAGGAGTGCCTATTAGATAAACTAGAAAATATAGTTTTTGTCTCTCTTGAGAGGTATATAAGAATACTTCGATCCACTCTAGATAAGGGATAACTATTGGAAATCTCTCAGCTTCATAAAAAATAAAGTGATAATGGTAAGTGTAAGAAAGGCGTTAAATTCTCAAATTATGTGGCTTCCCCATAAAATACACAAATTGTAACCAACCCTTCCCTTGTTGTACTAACCCCAAAAATGGAAATGGTTTGCTTCATGTTAGATCAATCCCTTATTGATGTTATCCCAAGTGATCTCCATGAATTTTATAGGAACCCAAAGAAATTATGTCCTAAATTTATTTATGGTGAAATGAAAAATGTAGAAGAACATATCTAGGCATTCAAAGATGTCAATATCAAGGAAATTTTATCAAACATCAACATGTTCCATGCAAAATTTTCCCTTTCTCCTTGGGAGATTTTACATGTAGTTGGTACTTGAGTCTATTTGTGCAATTCATCACTAGTTGGAAGCTATTGGAGGATGCTTTCATTGACCAAATCATTATTTATGTTGATCCTTCTTTTTTGTAGCAACAATTTATAAATTGTAAGAAAGAACCAACTAACCCAATTAGTATGTTTAATAACTAGTTCCAAATATTATATAGGAAGTTAACTGCTCCTTATCTGGTAAATGAAAATGTAGCAATCAAAATATTAAAAATACCATTTCTCTATGTCCAAATTTATTGCAAAAATAAAAAATACCATTAAAAGATGGGTACATTTCAGTATTTGGTTGTCTAATGGGGGGTCTTCTAGCATTGTTTCTTTGGTTTTAAAACTTTCTATTGTTTTTCTTATCTTCAATCTTCTCTACATTAGGTATTTTATCTTCTTTCGAGCTTTCTCCTTTTTCAAGTCCTAAACCACCTTTATCTTTAGATGCTTTCTATCCTGCAATTAACTCATTAACCATTGTAGAACTTGTCTTGAATTTTTCCTCATGAATTTTTGCTTTTTCTAGATCTAATTTCAGATTTACCACTTCTTGCTCAAGCCTTGTGCACTCATCAGTCTTTCCTTTTACCATTTCACTCTGACATTCCTCAATTCTTTTATTTTCTTCCACTTGCACTTTTAGTCTAGTGATGTTCTCATTTGCTTGTTTCAATTGTTCATTGACCTCCTTATGTATTTCTCTGAATTTCTTGATTTGCTCTCTCAATTTTTCAATGCAGTCATTTGATTCTTTAATATTTTTCTTCATAACTCTATTTTCAACTTCAATTTTTTCTATGTCTTCAAGAGCAACTTTGAGTTCTCCATCTTTTTCAAACATGCAATCTTCTTTTGTGTATCTAATAGTATAAGTCACTTCTAGAGCCATGTTTTCAAATTCCAAGATCTTCCCAAAGTGGTCAAGCTTCTTCCAAGGAACCAAGCTCTAATACCAATTGTTGAACACACAAAATACTAAGAGGGGGGTGAATCAACATTCTATTAAACCATTTGATTGCTATCCATCCAATTTTCAAAGCATACTTGACAATTATAAGGAATGCAAGCATAAACAATCCATAACACACACAACACATGAACACCAAGATTTTTACATGGAAAATCCAAGACGGGAAAAACCATGATGAGGATTAAATCACAATATATTGTAACCGGTTATAAGATATTGCAAAAAGGCTCACTCCTAGGAGGATTCACTATCCAAGTGAACTCACTATTCACAAAGAAAATAAAGATACAAAGAAGTGGCTTTACAACCATAACTTGAATTGAGAAAAGTACATCTAATCATATGTTGGATTTAGTTCCTTTGAAGCTCACAAAAATTCCTTTGAAGCTCACAACACACTCTTATCAACTCAGATTAACAAGTCTCTACTCTGTTTTGTATTCACACACCTTTTCTCAACACTTCACAACTTATTCGCACAATTCTACATCACTGCTTGCATTCAGATCATGTCTATATTAAATTCTTATCTTCTTCAATTTAAATCAACCTTGTATATATATAAAACTCAATCAAAAACATCAATTAGGTCAGCCTCATTAGATGTATCCTTAAATTATACAAAACGTGCCTTTTCAACACCTAATTCAAACCAAAATTTCCTTTGCACCAAAACCATAAGCAATATAGGTCATCATGGACCTATAACAACTCCCTTTTCCATTTGCAATGCATATTTAATCTTCATAACTCTTTGCATACCTCAAGTCATCCAAGCATAGAACCAAAAAGTAAAATACTCCAACTGATCATCACCATAGGATATGTAGACAACAAAATGTCATGCCAACTAGAAAATACAATGTACTGATACCTGAAAACATTCTCCCAAAATTGCAATGTCTAACTCAAATCCATGGGGAAATTCGGACCAGTTAGGTAATACCTAGTACACAAAAAACTATGTAAACCATATCTTCTGAACTTATGTTACTTGCAACTTTTTGAACCACTTATCCAAAATAATTGAAACTTTGAAATAAGATGCTAGTGACATCCATGAATAATATACCAGAACTACATAATTAGATCTGATAGGGAAAACAAATGCAAACCAAAATAACAAAGCACACTGTGTTGAAGTTGTCAGTGTAGACACTTTGCCAAAAACCCTTTTTTAAAATAAAAAATCCTTCATACTAATTTGAAATTCATCATGTAGTGTTGACATAAATGACAACTCATTAATGACAACCTTCTTCATTCTTTCAACATGATTGACTATAGTTACTACAAGTTGCAGTGTGTGGAAACCATAAAAATGGTAGGACATAGGAGGTCCCATAGTCTAGAAATTTATATTATGGTAGGTGGCTCACATACTACCAAGCTGTAAAGAAAGAATAAATATTTTTTATATTTTTATAATTCAAGTGTGTGTGTGTTGTGAGAGCCCCCCTTTAAAATAATTGCATGATGCAAAGAATGCAAGTTAATTTAAGGAGAGAAAAAGAAAGGATTCTTGACAAGGAAGCATCAATGGGAATGTTGTATCATGAAACACATAACATTATTCTCATGGAATGACATCACAAAAATTAGGAATGTCACATGGAAAATATAATAGCGCTCACACAAAACACACACTAAGGGATCCACAAACCTAGGGTGAGTATGAATATATGACAATCATATGTATCATTTGAGAATTAAGATGTAAATTTGGCATTCCCCAAGTCTAGTGGAACTACAAGTACAAAAGAAGAAAGATACATGAAAAATAAAAAAATTGGGCCAGCATTGAAGAGGCCTAAATTTCATAATTTTTTGCATCGTCCCTAAAAATTAAGAATGAAAATTACAAAAAATAGAAGAATGATGGTATAAATAGAATAATTTATAATATTTTATCTACCTTTTATCCATGTACCTACAAGGAAATTTTGGGTCCTCCAAGGGAGATTAACATACATAAACAAGAAAGTGTGAAGGTGTTTAGTTGAAAAAGGGATCTTAGGTCTAATGTATAGATCACTAAGATCAATCATTTTTCAAAGAATATTAGGATACAAATTGGCAAGAAGATTAGATTGACTTCTAGCCCTAAAGGTGAGTCAATAGGTCTTGGATATGATCCTTTAATTCCTTAGAAAATTGATTTTTGATGAGATGCAATGATATGACTTGCTAACAATGAAAATGCAGTGTTCTAGCATGAATTATGATAAACTAAAAATTGATAGACAAATTTGGGTTTTGGAAAAGAAAAATACAAACACAGAGATATCTAACCTATAAATTTAGAGAAAATTTAATTGGACAAGGGCACCTAGGGCGCCTATGTCTAGAGAGTTGAAACTGAGATCTGATTTCATAGTCCTCAAGTCCCTAGTCTAAGGCTTCTTCCTTTTGGATCTCACTGACATATCTTTGTCGATTGTTGAGATAATTTAGTTTCCATATCTTTCCAAGTTGCAAGGTTTTGAATGCAGTAATGAACAAAAAAATCTTCAATATTCCTCCAATATCCTTCAGATCTGGAACCTACACATTTAAAGAGAGAGGAAGGGTTGTTTCGTATAGGGGCTTGCCTTGGTCAAACCCTGTGTTGGTGTTTCCACCTCCACAATGGAAAATTTAATAAAGATAGCTTATCCTTTTGAGGAATAGAGCCTAAATGATACATGAATGATGAATCAAGAATTGGATGCAACTCACCACTCATATTCAAACTCTTTGAAGGACTAAATTCATGCACATCACCCCAAATCTTGATTGCAATTTTAGTTTGAATTGATTTGAAGACCAACAAGTGTTAGTAATAAAAAAAATGGTCATAAAACATGAATGAACTTACATAAAAACATGGTGAATGCTTGACATGATGCTTGACTGAAAATAATGTTGTAATAATCTTGATAATATTTTCTCTTGACTTCCCTTGATTGATCTCAGAATCTTTAATTTTTCTCTCATTCATAAATTTCCTCCTTAATGCTCAAAATGAGAGGAAAACATGCTTAAATATGAATTCTAATTAACCCTTTTGGGTAGGGGCTGACCTAGGGTCATTTTCAACTCATAAAATCCCGCCAATTGGAATTTAGAACATTCAAACATTGGATTTTTGGACAATGGCACCTTTGGCAACATTGTTTGACATTTTTTGGCTTGAATTTATAGGGATATCGAGGAATTAAATATATTTTATTAATTTGGCCCAAAATTTGGTAAATTATTATTATAATTAAAGTTGTAGGCAAAATAGGGTGTCAAGGTAGTGTGAAATTGTCAAGGGTGACAACTTACAATGCTACATTTATCCCCCACTTTAGTGAGAGTATGAACACATGCTCAAACTCACACTAAAGGAAGAATATTTCAAGAGGGGTTCAATTATCCAAAAATTGAAGAGGTAGGATGGCAATGAATCTAGTGGGATGTGCAAGCTCCCAAGTTTCAAGATCCCATGACAAACCAACATAATGATAAAGGAACACACAATTGAAGTAAAATGCAACATGGAAAACATGAAGCATACACGATGAAGGCACATTACATAACGTAATGAAAATATAACATGAACATAAACATGATGCCAACATGATGCAAACATGATGAAACCATGATGTAAACATACAACATACAACAATCACAAAACAAAACACAAGGTTAGTACTAAAAGGATTTGAGTATGTAAGGAAAAGAGACCTTAGTCTTAAATTGGTCTCAAATACCAAACGTCATCCATCAAATGTGATATCTAAAAAAATGGTGCCCTCATAAGGATGTAAAATTACTCATGAGCCACATGGATCTACTGGCTAGCAAGCTATGTTATGCTAGGTGTCCATGTAATATGATAGGTTTCACAAGGCTAGCAAGTTGTGTTATGTGGAGACATTCATGAAACACATGGCTCCACTAGTAAGTAAGTTGTGCTCTTCTAGGTGGCCATGTTAAAAATGCTCTAAACTCATAGACCAACAAAATCCATTATTCTAGGACTATGGAAACCACTCTTCAGGGAACACATAAAATTTAACATCCAAGGGGAGAAACAAAGCTCACCTTAGAAGGTGCATAAAATTTAACATCCAAGGGGATGAACAAGACTCACCTTAGAAGGTGCATATAATTTAGCGTCCAAGGGGACAAACAATACTCACCTTAGTTGGTATTTTAAGGAAGAAAAGAATGCATGCTTTCAAAACAAGTTATCCTTGTCCCCCAAGTGTAGAGACAAGAAAAACCACTAAAAAGACTATTATGTTGCTTCCATGGGAAATATGGTTGCACCTAAGATTGTACCACCATGAATGGCAATGAGCAAACACATAAAGATACAAATGCCACATAGTGAGGAGCAACACCATAGAATAAAGATCATTATTTTTTAGAGCGATTAGGTTCATCATCACATGGAAGAGCATCACAATCCCTAAGTTGTATTTTATTACGTAAGACCTGACATTTATTGGTAGAATGACCATGTAATTGATGATATGCACAAAATGAGTTATAAAATTTATTTCATGTTTTCATAGGAAGAGTAATAAGCAGACTTTGAGAAGCCTCAATAAAATATGCTCTTTCTCAATAGTAGGATACATTTCTTTCTCTTGTGAATAAATATTTCTTGCTTACCATAAGATGTCATAAATATAGAAGATGATAAAGCATTCGATGAAGATGGGGATGAAGGTTGGAAACCTAGACCCTGTTTGGAAAAGTATGATATAGACTTCACTTGATCCTTATCATTTTATTCCATGTTTGCATTATATCCATTTTTAGAAAGAGTTTTGTAGCCAAGCCCATAATATTCTTCCAACTCAGATGAAGAAATTGTATCTACATGCTTCTGAGAATAATTGGATTTTTCTCGAGCGTGCAAATCCTTTTTAAGTTTTTTAAAGTTAGGAATCTTTCACTCATGAGGGACAAAATTTAGAGATCCCCCATCACCATCATGGGGTGATTTTTCTGAATATGTTGATGTAGAGCAAGATAAAACACAAGACTCTTTAGGTTTAGACTATGATATTTTATACTCTCTCATAAAGGAAGGTGTAAAGTCTAATGAACCCCAATCATCATCTAAGAGTTTTGTTACTATTAAAAGACAATCAGTATTATCATCAATTTGTATAGGTTCTACCTTTTAATTTTGGATCAAAGTATTAAGAGAGTTGGAAGTGCTATGTTTGGCTTCGAATTGTGAATTATAACTTTTTTCATTTGTTTTAATCATATATATATATATATATATATATATATATATATCATACTTCATCTCACTATGAAGAGTAGATGGGAATCTCTTCAAGGAATGAAACCATGGTCTACCTAGGAGAAGATTATATAAAAGAGGCCTTGGCATGATATGGATAGGGGTAGGAAAAACCACAAGCCCTACCTTAATGGGTAGTGTGATCACCCCTGATGGTTTCTTACTAACATGTCTAGACCATGAATATTAACATCATTAGGTTCTATAAGATTCTTATCCAACCTTATCTAGAAGATCAATGCTACAAACATTAAGGCTTGATCCATTGTCTATGAGGGTACACCTAACTCCAATTTTATTAATTACCTCATTATAATTAAAGCTTCATGTTTGTGTTTTATCTCAAGCAAGGGTAATTCATGTTGATGGAATGTAATATCTAACTTTGTCACTTGCATACAATCAAACAAGGAAATTAAATTATTCAGTTTAACATAATTTGGAACATCAATATTTTGCAAAGCCTCTTGGAGCATCCCATGGTATGTAGGTGATCTTTGAATCAAATCCCAAAGGGATATTTTGCTAGAGTATTATGAAGTTTCTCAACAAGATCATATTATTTACCACTATGTTGAGCAATATTAGGTGTGGGTGGAAGGTATGGTTGAGGTAATGGGATAGATTTTGGTGTTTTTTTTTTTTGCTTATTATTTCTAGTGTTATATGTGTGAGCAATTGCATGATAACTTGGTTGTTGCGACACATGATTACTAGTGAGTTATTTTTCAAAGTTTAGGATATGGCCATGATGTTTAGGAGGTTCTATAATGAGAGGTGAATTAGGAGGTCCAGTAATTAGGGGAATTTTATGAGGTCCAATCATTAAAGGAGATCTAAATATTAATTATGCATTCATAACCTCAACGGAGTTAACTACTTGATGATGATCTTCTATCAATGGGGGATCTAATGACAATTTAGTATCTTCACCTATGTAATCCATATTATTGTCTTTTGAAAGAAATGTATCAATGATTTCATCCTCTTGTACCACAATATCTTCCCAAGTAGGGAGGTATTGGGAGAGAAATAAACAAAATTCTCATGAAACTTGATGACTAGATCTTCTAGAACCAAGATACCTTCTTCCCAAGTAGGTGAGATATTGGAAAAATAATAAACATGATTGTCATGATTTCCAATGATTGAATTTTCTTGCACCAAGTAACCTCATACATAGGAGAGATGGTGGTAGAGGGATCAATGAAAAATAACAAAAAAGGAGAAATAAACTCATTTTCACATGCTTGTAACAAAAATTCTTTGAAATTATTAACAAGATCTGACAATAGAACATGAATTATGACAACACAAGATTTTTTCAATGAGAACATTGTTTTATTCCCTATGGATCAAGCCAGAAATGTTTTAGCAAAGTCATATAGGTTTAAATGATAAAACTCCAAAACAAAAACCAAATCTAGACAAAGGACACACACATGGATCTTCTCACAAACTTTTAGCCCAAAATGACTAGACAAGGGCATCTATGGTGCCTATGTTTGGTAGGTGTTTTATAAAATTTAATATTTAGAAATGTTCTATAGTTTCTTAGGGTCCTATGTCTCAGAGGTTTATGTCTAAAATTCAATAGATTTTTGGAAATGCACCAAAACTTAATTTTGCTATATGAATGACAAACATGCATGTAATTTCAGATATTTTTTAGGATAATTGAATATGTTCAAATGATAATTTCCAAAAGGTAAATGTTGTAATTGGCCGATTTTTCCAAAAAATATAGAAAAGAAATGCTTTTTAACATTTTGAAATGAAAATAATATGTAATTTTGTCACTTTTTCAATGTTTTTCACTAAAATATGCATGCATAAATGATAGCAAAAAATTGTAGTTAGTTTTCTCAATGAAAATAATTTAGAGCTAAGCCCTAAACAAAGAAAATAAGATCTAAAATATTTTTGCAATTTTTTCCAAATGATTTTTCAATTTTTATGATGAAAAACTAATGAAAATGGATAGTTCTTTTAACATAAATGTGAATTATCACCAAAAATTTTAAATAGCCTAAGTTTTAAATTCAATTTTCACATTTTATGCACTTAAAAATAAGAAAAATTACAAGTGTAAGATACATCAAGTTCACCAAAATTTGTAGTTGAAAAAGGGATCCTAGGTCTATTGCATAGATCACTAAGATCAATCCTTTTTCAAAGAACATTAGGATGAAAATTGACAAGGAGATTAGATTGAATTCCAACCCTAAAGGTGAGTCAATCATCCTCAAATATAATCCTTTAATTCCTTGGAAATTTTATTTTTGATGAGATGCAATGATATGACTTGCTAACAATGAAAATACAGTGTTTGGGTTTCAAAAAAGAAAAATACAGACACAGAAACATCTAACTTATAAATTTGGAGCATATTTTACTGGACAAGGGTGCCTAGGGATCCTATGTCCAAAGAGTTGAAACTAAGATTTGATTCCATAGTCCTCAATCCCTAGTCTAAGGCTTCTTCCTTTTTGATCTCACTACCAGATCTTTGTCGATTGAGATAATTGAGTTTTTGTATCTTTCCAAGTTGTAGGGTTTTGAATGCAACAATGAACAAAAAATCATCAATATTCCTCCAATCCCCTTCATATGTGTATCTTTCACATTTAAAGAGAGGAATGGTTGTGTCATATAGGGGATTTACTTGGTCAAACCTCATGTTGGTGTTTCCACCTCCACAATAGTAAAATTGATAAAAGAGATCTTATACTTTTGAGGGATAGAGGCTAAATGATAAATGAATGATGAACCAACAATTGGATGCAACTCACCACTCAAATCTGAACTCCTTGAAGGACTGAAGTCATGCACATCACCTCAAGGCTTGATTTCAGTTTTGGCTTGAATTGATTTGAAGACCTACAAGCATTAGTACTAAAAAAAAATCATAAAACATGAATGGAATTGCATAAAAACATGGTGAATGCTTGACATGATGCTTGAGTGAAAATAATATTGTAATAATCTTCATAATCTTTTCTATTTACTGCCCTTGATTTATCTTAGAATCTTCAATTTTTCTCCCATTCATAAATTGCTTCCTTCATAAATTGCCTCCTTAATTCTCAAAATGAGAGGAAAACATGCTTAAATATGTATTCTAATTAATCATTTTTGGGTAGGGTCCAACCTAGGGTCATTTTCAACTCATCAAAGCTCTCCAATTGGAATTTAGAACATTCAAAAAAATTATTTTTGGAAAATGGCGCCCTGGACAACATTGCCTGACACTTTTTAGCCCGAATTTATATGGATGTCAAGGAATTAAATATATTTTATTAATTTGTCCCTGAAATTGGTAAATTATTAGTATAATTAAAAAGTGATAAGAAACTATGGTGCCAGGGTAGTGTGAAATTGTTAAGGGTGACAATTTATCATTCTATAGAAGGATCAAAAAAAATTCAAGAAAACACTTCTAATCTAAAGATAAGAAAGTACTACTCTAAATACCTACTTCAAATAGATCATTAGTCTCCTAATCTTGATAATATGGGGAGGGAGATAGAGCCTAAAAAGGAAGTAATTTAAGGGAAATGCTATACATCTCACTAGTAACAACAAATAAGAATTTAGTTGCAAGTAGAACATCTTTGTGAACATCATGTTGGGCAAGTGTCAACAATCTTGTGAAGATTTAAGACAACATTAAAATATTAATAAAGGACTATAATAGAGGATCATAATGAGGGGATTCTGGTGAATCACTATAAGAGTATATCACAAGAGGACTATCACTACTAATTTCTTAAATGAAAGCAATGACAAGTATAGAATAAGTTGGAACTTCCTCTATAAAAGAACTAAAGAAGAGTGGGTTGGAGCTAGTAGAGAAGGTGGGTTTATATTTTTTGATGGTTAAGTGGAGTAGGATAATTTTAGGGCTTTATTTTGGGTGGTGGGTGAGGAATTTTGATATTGACTATGGCAGTATAGAGAACATTTGAAAATACTTAGTGGTGAGTGCATTGGAATGGTACTAGCTTAGTGAGCATGACACTAGAAATGATATATGTGTTTGACATATCCATTGGAACTAGGAAAGGAGGAATATCAAGAAATTTTTGAATAAGCAAAGGGTATGTCAAAGGATCTAAGAAAACCTATACCCTTTTAGAGGGGGTTCATCAAGATTGCAATGAGAGATAGAAGGTGTTAAAGGAGTAGCGATGGGAGGTGGAGGAGGAATAACAAGATTTGGAGGTGATTACATGCAAGGAGGATGTTCATTAGTGTGCATGTCCATGGGTTCCTATTTGAAACTCAATGCATGTTGACAGCTCTTACACTCACGTGCAAGCTAGTTATGTTGATGATGGGGCTTGGGTAAAGATATAGGAGGGAGATCACTTTGATTCAATTATGGGGATGTCTTTACTTTTAAAATAGGAAGAAGGACAATCTCAATAGACTGAGAGAAAGACCTATAGTGTACATAGTATAGCTTGCATCACATATGGCTTTCCTATGTTTTCCATAGGGGTAGTCAGTGTAATAGGAGCTACCACCGTGAGATAAGGCGTAGGTGGTGCATGGGAAGATTCTTGTCCAACAAGCTACTTTCCTTTCACTATTTGAGGGGTAGGTTGAGGAACCATAGGAGCCACATGAGGATAGAAAATATGTATGGAAGATATCACCAATATAGGCCCCTTTATTTAGTTTGTCGAATTGGCATGTGGAGGAATATGGGGTACCACTTGTTGGATCTTTTAAATACCAACTAGATCTTCAAGGAAGCTTATGGATTTTCCAATTCCAATAATCAGCAACCAAAAAGGGGTTGGCCAACAAACAAGAGAAAGTAATTAAGCTTTCCTCCTATACTTCAGGTTCTACAAGACCCAGGAGGGTGATCCCACAATGCACTTATGACATTCCTTCATAAGATATAAATGTACAATGCATATTACATAGAAACATTCTCATATCTATGGCTCGACAAGTGACAATTTGCAAAGAATTGGAAAATCCTTTACACCTTTACAACTTGGAGCAGAGAATGGGTAACTCAAAAAAGAACTACAACATCCATCATCATTTTGAATATGATTTTAATTAAATTAATTATTCTTTGATGTGATCTAGCTAACCAGATACATTTGAAATTCACTTAACATATAGAATAGTGCATTATCCTAGGGTGACGGGGTCAAATTTATGACATATTGTAATGCAACAATAAAGGCATTCGACATTTGTAGAATATTATGGATTTTCATTACAAATTCATCTCAAACCTTCCACATAGAAAATACTTAAATATCTTATGAATTAACACACAAAACAATGACTGCAATTAAAAATTTAAATCAACTACTTGAATTGAAGCAGAAATGCAAACACACATCCAACCACGTTAATTGGAGACCAATAAAATAATCCTTGATCATTTCATTGCTAATTCATGAGAAAATCCATAGGAGACAATCTACATGTAATTTTCCATTATCAATTTTCAAATACCACAATTGTTGCAAAACCTTTAAGCTGATTGTAAATACAGACCCAAAAACTAAGACTCAATGAGCAATTCTATATCCATCGTATGCTCATTACACTTCATCAAGACACATGCTAAAGCTACTTGAGATCAACCAAAATTTTCAAAGACCCATACACAATAGCCTTGAATTCCCTTTTATAAGATCAAGGGAGCAACAAGCATTGGGCTATTGGCTAGTCACATTACATTTCAATTTGTATTTCAAGAGTATTTCATTTCATTTCAACCCCTAGACGGTTATATTTACACTTGAAGAAAATGGGGGGAAATACAAAAAGACAAAAACTTAAAAGAGCTTATTGAAATTGCATCCTCATCCATGTCATCACCTTACTCAACAAAAGTGTGAAACATGAAAGAAAAAAGAAGCATAAAGTAGAAAGAGAGAATTGGCTAGATTACCACGGGTACTTTCAAATTTGAGAAGATATAGATTTTTTAAAAATAGTTGTTTCAAAAGATAGACCTATATTATACTAGGCCATGTTCTATATCCATCTCACCATATGTATGGCGTATTCAACATACTTCTCCAGCCAATCCTTGTATTCATCCTTTGTGGGCCAGTTGATATCCAATAATTTTTGCACCTTTGTGTTATATGCATTGTATCTTGCATCAATCACTACTTTGGCCTCTTTCACAAAGGTGTCCATGTCAATCTAAATTGTTATGAATCTATCAATTATACCATTTAGCACAGTTAAGCCCAACTTATCAATAATGTATGTTATATATGGACCTATACCAGTTTGATGCCTGAAGAAATCCCTCCATGGTTTATACCCTTTGAGTGTTCCATCTTCATTAAGGATCTTGGGCATACCGCGTTCCTCCATATCCCTGAAGGCCTTGATTTTACCTTGTAGTTGCCCACCAATTCTCTCATGGGAGCCTGTAACCTCACCAATCATTTCAATTCCTCTTATTAGGTCTAGAAGATTTGTTGGAGCCTTAGGGTCTTCGCTTGAATTTTTTTGAATCTCCCTTAGACTATTCAATCTACTACTCCATCTATTTCAAGTGTTCTAGAAAACCTCTTGAACATGTTGGAACCTTTCAAATGCTTATGTATTCCTTTATAGGTTGACCATGTGGCTTCTACTTTAAGGGCTACTCTAGTCAATCTGTGGCCTAAAATCTCATCAGCCATATCTTTGGTAATCCTTTTTGTAAGGAAAGCTTAGGTGCGAAACAAACTCTCCTAATGCCAAAACCTTAGGGAAGAATGCAGATATGACTTTAAATTTTCAATTACAGTCCAATAAGATACACTAGAAAAGAATAACAGAAAATAGAAATGTACACATACACAATTAGACACCATATTTACGTGGGAAAACCCTTATGGGAGAAAAACCCACCACACCAAGAAAAGCCTCTTTGTATAATAGTAGCAAAAGATTACATACAGAGATCAAACTTAACTTCTAATGTCAATTTACAATAGCAACATTCACTGATCAATCTTGTACAGAACATTAATCTTACAATGCTCTTAGACAACAATGAATTCACTCAAACCAAATCCGTGTTCAGAATCGAACAACTCTTCACACTGTTCAACTGTTCACTATTCGACCATTCCGATCATAGTCATTTTCCCTCACAACCTGTTCATCTTCCACATAGGAACGGTCACAACTATTCAACTGCCAATGGTTCACATTCCACTTCTCTCATTAGCTCAGTACATACCATGTAGGACAGATGTAACTATCCATCGGCAAGATTCCAGGAGATTTCATCGACAGTTAATGTCACTTTGATATGTCCATCAACAATATCCCACACTGACGTAGAATATTAAGTCATTAGTTAATAAGCAAAAGCTCGAAGACTTTAGGTATCCACAAGTTAGTCTTGTATCAACTTACTCGTACCGCATTTGACCATCTTGCTGAACTATTGATCATTCCTTATGGTCTCCACCATACACGTGTCCACTTCTCATGTGTTTTTGGAGAATCAAACTAGAATCTACAATATTTCCAACAAGTTTCCCAAAACTCCAAGTGGTCCCCACATCCGTTGGTTCATTTGATCTTAGTCGTTCCCCGCCATCCCATAATGACCCCATCACACTGCTATGGTTGATTGCAATATCGTAGGTTGTAGCCATGTGTCCCATCAGATGAAGCTGAAGGGATGTGTTCACTTGACCATTAATCAATCGTCGCTTGATCTCAATGGTTGTCTGCTATTGCACGATTAGAAGCTTCAAGGTCTTTAGCGATCGTGAAATCATGGGCGACTGCCATGTGTATCATTTGACAATGCCAAAGGAATAAGGGAAGTGCCTTGGTAAAGTAATCAACTGATAACGAAGAAAGTAGGTCAATCAGGAAGTTAGAGAACTTTCAAACTTTGTGACAAAGAAGAAAGTCGGTCAGTTGGGGAATTACAAAACTTTCAAACTATACGACAAAGTTCCAAACTTAGAAACTCCAGCGATCGGCCGATAATGAAGACATGAATAGTGATACAAGCCAGCAAGTTGAGGCATAACTTCCAACACTTTTCATGCTCTCCTGGAGCTTGTTCTTCTCAGACTTGGCCACTTGGAGTTCAACCTTCAATGCATTAATTCTTAATTTTAAGGTATCTTTATCTTGCGGTGAGGTACTAGATGGGGAATTAGCCAAGGTCTTCTGACCTATCTTAACTATAGTAGCTTTCACTTGGTTGTATTCCTCAACTAGTTTTTTATGCTTCTCCAAAAATTCCATATACCTGGCATGAGATATCTCTACAATGTCAACACTCAACATGGTTGTATGCATTGTTAACCTTGCAGCCTATGGAGCTATCACCTTCGAAGCCCTTCCTATAATCAAGTCTCCTGAAAGGCCAGTCATTGTCTTGTTGAGTCTACACCTCCCTGAATTTGGTGTTAATGATCAAATAGCTAATGCATGTAAATTGGGGCTAAACCTTGAACCAAAGGATTTCTCATCAAAATTTTCTTCAGACACCATAGCATTTGGGTCACTTATGATATCATCTAGAGCAATGATTGAAGATAGGTTCCATCCTTGCATTACTAGTACCCCACTATCTTTGACCAATCTCCTAGCTTCCATAGGATTCATTTGCTCAATTTCTTGAATAATATTCTCTTCAGTCCTTTTTCTAACTTCTTCCTATTGTGAAGGATCCACTCCTTCTACAGCCTTTTGTATCCTATCATGTATTTCCTGAGCTTTCATCTCAACAATGTATTCTCTAAATTATTTGGATGTCATAAAGGAATTGTCCTCTAAAAATTTGGCATATGCTAAAACCCTTGCATCATTGTCCTGACTTTCATCATATTCCCAAGGTACTAGACGATCATCCAGAACAAATGGTTCCATTACATCTCCAACATCAGGGTGAGAAAATTCATGCTCTACTACTTGCTCAAGAGGCATTGATTTGAATAGATGGTTGTTGTACATTTCCCTTAGCACCCTATGTTTCATCAACATTCATAGGAGGCAACTCCATAATAGGATTATCTTCAATATCCATTGGCTGATGCTATTCTAATGATATGTGATCCTTTCGTTGATCACCAGTTTTCAATAAATTCTCCTGTAGAGCCTTTTGATCCAGCCGCTCTACTTGTTGCACCTTCTCCAGAAAAGTACCATCACTAAAATCACTAAGGACCAATTCCATCCTTTTAAATTTCTTAGTGAGGTGCTTATAAGGGCTTTCATAATAAGAATTCTGAGTAGAATCCCAATGCTCAACCTCAACAATTTTCATCCAAATCTTTTCTATATTCTGGATAGTAGCACATGTTGGAAAATTCCTTATCACATCTTCCTTGAAGAAGAAAGCATGAGGTCCATAACCTAAGATTCCCCTTTTTATCTTTTCTCTATTGATGTGTCCTTCTCGATCAAAATTTCTAGTAGAAGCTACTTTCATTCTCAAATTACTGATCACTATACCAAATACCTCATATGCTTCCTTTTCCAATACAACAAAATAATCAAAGGAAAAATTTGATGCAATGATGGAGGCCTTTCTAAACAACCTAAAATTCTCTACATCACAATGATCTGTTTGCCACATTATCTTAGTGAAATCCAGCCTATCAGAAACAAACCTAGGCAATATATGTGGTGCCACATGAGTCCCATAACACCTAATGATTGTGCAATCCTCATACAAATACCAATCTCCCCAATTGCACTCATAATCGGGATCATCACCACATTCTCTTGGCCTCAACAATGCTTGAATTGTTCTAGAAATCCTCTCAGCCAGTGCAACACCTATTTGTACCAAAATGGTGTGTTTTATGGTGTTATAGAATCCAGCATAATTTGAATTTGGGCAATGCAAATCCCAGATGTATGTCCAAATTTCAACAGGAAATCTATTATTTCTCTCATCCACTTGTCTTAGTCTCATGGATTTACCAAATACTTCCCTTCCCTAATATAATATCATATGCATTAGTAGTGAATAATGTTTGAATGTTAATGGAGTTTTCCATTCCTTCAACCTCACCAAATCATAATGCAATTGCTCAGCAACTCTACTAGCATAGTCAAACCATGTATGCTTGTTCTTATGTTGAATATCCATAATCATAAGTAATAGAGGTGACGTTATCCTTCTGTCACATTTTACCCCAAGCACTTGACACAACATATAGTATGTGTATCTAAAATAATCTACAAATTCCTCACAATCCAGTGGTTCAATTTCTTTGATTGCAAACACAGAATCCTTCTCTCTTCTATTCTTTTGTAGTTCACCTCTTCGGAGTCTAACCCTATGATCAGCATCTTCCTTCTGCAACTTTTCCATGCTGATCTTTTCACTAGCATCAGGGTTCATTCTAAAAACTTCCACAACTTTCCTTTTCTTTATTTCCAAAATGCTCCTACCCTCAGTGTCTATGATTACCCTATTCACATCGTCATATCTATCTAAAAGGTGCAACATCAATTCTACCTCCACAAAGACATTAGGGACAACCAATTTCCCTAAATCATAACCCCAGAAATTTTTACTAGGATTTCAAGCATCTCTTCTTGTGAAAGCATACAAAAATAAATCCCATCCAGATTCTGGCACGACAATGTCACCAATTCCAACTGCAAGGTCCTTGAAATTGGTGGTTAGTATTCCTTCCCCTGTAGCCTTCCTACCGCTTACCTTGGCATCTGGTGGTTGGAATTTGTCCATGAAATGGGTGTCTTCCTTTGGTTGCCCCTTTTTCTTCTCAATCACTTCAGATGTTTAGGGTGGGTCATTAGAGACCTATTTTTTCTTCTTGGGTATGGGTTTGGAAGACAACAACTCCCCAAGTTGACTCATCTTGGCTTCTTCATGTTTTTTTTTTGGTTTGGAATTAAACTAGGTTTGGGATTGCTACTTTATTCTTAGTAGCTTAAAATCAAGTTTAGATATAATTCTACCTAATTAAAATAAACTACACTTAATCAAAAGAATCCAAGAACCCTAACTAATCCTTGAAAACAATTCAGACATTTTGGTTTAATATACCAGTTCTTGCAAAGTAACAAAAGAAACCATTAGGATTTTATGGCAACTTACCTGGGAAAAACTCTTCCGCAACTTTCTTTAACTTTGGCTCTAGTTGCTTTGAACTCTTCCTTGGCTCCTCAAACGCTCGAACAACAGGAGAGTACAAATGCAAACCCTTTTCTATGAATTTTTCTAAGTACACCCACCATTAATGGCACAAGAAGGCTTGCACGAGTGAAAAATTACTCCCTAAGTTGGTTGTTCCTGTTTGAGTTCAGGCCATCAATTTACTCATAAAAATTCCATCCAATGGATCACGTTATCTCATACTCCCCACGGGGCCCTACCAATGATTTGATATGTAGCTTGATGAGCTAAGGATCTAACACACATATCTCTCCACGTTATATGAATATCTCTCATCACATCTTCCAATTTCACATTGGTACCTCATCAAGCGATGGCTTGGAAGCCAACAATAAGATTTTAGCCCTTGATTTTGAGCGCGAGAGGATCTTAGTCATAGAATTTAACTCCATCGCTCATTGCTTCCCTTCTTTTCATCAAGCAACCCAAACCCGTGATAGATTGAGCCCGTGTAATGGGAAGAAACTCCACCCATCGGCAGTCATGGGTTCTCTCTTGGAAAAAATGATACAATCGGTAATAGTAGTAAAGCCAGTGATGGGTTAAAAAATTAACCGCATTGCTCATTATAAGTTGCCTTCCATCGGTGATAGGGAAACATGTGATGGGCGATGAACCAAGCATTATAGGATAAACATTGTATCACTCATCACAGGATAGAGGAAGCATTCCATGAAGTAACATGCGATGAGAAATAGACAATGAGTGGAAAACTTAAGTAATGCTAAAAAACACATGAGCAAAAGTTATTCATAAAGAGGGACCTGCTAGGCTCGACGATGACCAAGGTGTTGGGGCCTGTTGAACAATGATAATAAAGTCCATAGGAAGGAAATTAAGTGACTAGTAACCTGATTTAGCCAGTCAATGCGAGAACATAAGTTGAAGGATAACCAAGGGTGGCAAGGTAAATAAAATTCCTAAACCCTGGACCCTAGTGGCAACTGAATATAAACAACCAGAAATGTGACCATGAAAAATTTTAGGGTTCCACCACCACTAGAGGTTGGGAGATCTTAGGACAAATGAGAGATCAACCCAATAGATCTTTCTTATCCTTAGCTATCATAGGGGTAGTCATAGGGATATATGAATGCTACTATGATTGGGTGATTGAAATGGAAGCGATTGTAGGAAAAGAAGAAGGATATGAAGAGGACCTTGAATGAATCGCTTTAAATTTTGAATATGATTTGTATAGAAATTTATCATGAGTTTGCAAGGGTCCTTGAATAGTAAGCCAAAAATGATTAAAGGAGAAGCCACTATGAAAGATGAGTAGTTTATATCTAATGTGCTAGATTGTATACACTACACCTTTGTGAGGGAATTTTAAAGATGTGTGAATGATCAAAGAAATCAATTTAATGGACATTATCCAAGTAATTCCTAACTTCACATGAAATAAGTCATATTCAAGAATAATATTATTTTTGTCAAACACATTTAGATCCAACCTCTAAAAATAAAGTAATGAAACCCATAGTCAAAAAATATATATCATCATGTGTGCATATGGTGACCTTGAATTCATCATACTTATCTCAATAAATCTGGTTAATTAGGAGGATTTGTTCTATAATTATACTAATTTTTCTTGTGGGCTCAATGAGTACTCCATTAATTGTTTTCTCATTAAAATTAAAAGGAATGTAAAGAGGGTCATCCTATATCCCCATCAGTAGATAATTATCATAGAATGAGATGGTAGGGGTAACAATTCCATGCACCTAAGTTGATCATGGGTGAGCATTGACCATGTTAACAATGCCATTCATATAAGCAAGAGACTTAGGATTAGATGTGAAAGTGCTAATAATGATGAAGTTAGAAGAATGCGATAGTGTATATTTGTAAGCTCTAATTCAGCTTCACCATAAACTTATTCACATTATATTTTTGATCATGTATTTGGATAGATCCTGAATCAATATGGTCTTGCATGAGGTGATAAAGACACATGCATCATTTAGTATTATGTATAGGGATACAATGGAATTAACAAAATACTTTTAGATCATATGAATATGAAAGAGATTGGTTAGTCAAAAGAGAATGAATGGAAGGTAATTCTATTAGATTATATTTTATGATTTCTACATCACACTATATAAAGATTCAAATAGTTTGGTAAATTTTCTTTACTGTTGAGGAACTACAAAAAAACATTAGAATCCTATAATATATTTATTGTGTTTTTGTTTTGAAAGAATTTATCTTTCTTATAAGCATGAGAAGAAGAGGCATCACCTTGGGTATTAGAGGGAGCCAATGAGGTAGAGCCCCCAAACTAACTCATTGATTGTTGGTATTCATGTAAGGTCATGCAAAGATGAGAAAAGGAATTATATTTCATTAATAATATTTTATCACACAACATTAGCTACAATTTTTTTATAAATATTCTCTGTACATTGAAATCATGGAGCGCATACAAGATCTATAAAAATAGAGATTGATATCAAAAGATGAAATTAGTCACCTTCTCATCAGGTCCCTGCTTGTAGTGGATGAGGTCAACGAAGGTGACCTACAGTCTAATATTTTCCTAAAATTGTTGGAGGAACTAATTTATCAATTGCTCAAAGGTATTTATGGAACAATTAGGAAGTGATAAAAATCAATCCAAAGTAGTGTACTTCAATGACAATGGGAATATATTTGCTAAAAAATTATCTTAGAATAAGCAATCATTGCATAAAGCAGTGAAAGTAGATGCATGTTTGAGGGTCTCCCTTGTTATATTTTTCAAATTGAGGAACCTAAAAGCCTACATGTAAATGGGTAGCAATAATGTGCACTAAAAGTGAGATATATCTGTAGACACTAAAAAATTGTCTAAAGGCCTGCAACTCTTAGATTCTTCATCATTTCCCCCTTGCATTCTTTCTTTCTTCACAATTAAATAATTTTAATTATTTAATTATTTTCTAATGGCATATGTCTTCTATTAATTAAATAATTTTAATTATTTAATTTATTCATTTCTATCTTTATTCTTCCTTGATTAATTTATATTTATTTAATTACGTCACTAATTATGTCTTCTTCTTTCTAAAATTAAATAAATTCTTATTTATTTAATTTTTATCCACTTTCCACTATAATTAAATAATTGTTTTAATTATTTGATTATTCATTAGCCTCTTTTCTCATAAATTAAATAAATTTTATTTATTTAATCTGGTCCACTCTCTTGAATTTTGAATTAAATCATTATTTAATTCAAAATGATTCCTTTTGTCACATTCCTCTATAATTAAATAATTAAAATAATTATTTAATTATTCATTGGCCACTTAGATTAAATAATTTTTATTATTTAATTTCTCCTATCACCTCTTTATTCGTGCCAATCTTATCTTCCACATCAAATCTTATCTCTTGACATCTCATTCAATCTTAGCCCTTGATTGAATTATCTCATAATTCAATCTTGGCCATTAATCCTTATCATTGCCCTAATTTTGCCCTAACCCTATTTCATACTACAACTTTTAATCTTGTCCATTGATTAAGACATCTTATTGACATCCAATCTCAACCATCAATCCAAATCAAATATTTTCTATAAATTTACCCTCTCATAAGCCATTTGGGGGGTTGATTCTTCAAGTATCCTTATGCTACCAAAATCATTCTTGAATCATTCGTCCATTTCTATCTATCATCTCCATCTCCATGTTATGCTGCTGAATTGAGCAACCATCATATCAAATCAATTGAATAATTCATCCATCATTGCGTCTATTTGAGGTAAACCTGACATATTTTGAGGAATTTTGAGGAATTTTAGAGTTGGATCCTTTTTGTTGCAGGTTTTGTTAGCTTTTTGTTGTAGGTTTTGCATCATTTTTTGGATGAAACCCTAGTTTTCAAAGATTTGGCCATATATCTCAAATGGCTATAGGTCTTTTCACAAATCCTTTTCTACAGGTTGGGGATAATATCAAGAGATTTCAGTCCAAAAATCATATTTTTTGGAGCTGTTTTTAATTTTTTATAATTTTTTAGTTATTTTTCAAGAAAATTCATTTTTGAGAGAAAATTAGAGAATTATTTGGACTTCTTTACATTTCTAGAAATCTCTCTAAATTTAAATAGGGGTCTGTTCATTATGTTTTTTATTTGGATGAAAAATAATTAGTCAAAAAATAGATCTTTAAAATTAGGGTTGTACAAAGATTTGCTTATAGCTCACAAATGGTTGCAGATCTTTTCACAAATTTTTTTGTAGATTTGGGATGATGTTGATTGTCTTTAGTCAAAAAATAATAAAAAATGGACCTGTTTTGAATTTTTTATAAAAACTTTTATGATTTTTCATAAAAAAAAATAATATTTGGTGCAAAACAGCAAATTTTTCGGATTTCTTTACATTTTTGGAAAGCTCTGGAAATTTCAGTAAGGGTTTGTTCTTTGTATTTTTATTTTTACTGCCAAAAAAATTTCCAAAAATCATATTTGTCTTGACTAGCTAACCGTGTAATATTAGTGATCAATTATCTTGTTAGGGTTTTGGCTTTCTTGTTGGTTTTGTGAATGTGCAAAAAAATAAACACTTCAAAGGACTAATTGGATCAATTGGAAAAATATTTTGGAGCTAAAGAAATTCTAGGTGCACACATTCCATCTTTCATCTCTTAATCATTGCTTGTCAACACACTTCAATTTGGGGCTTAAAAAGAACATCTTGCTTGTCAACACACTTCAATTTGGGGCTTAAAAAGAACATCTTGTTTGTCACACATTTGGATTTGGGGCTTAAAAATAACATCTTGTTTGCAATCACACTTTGAAATATGGCTTAAAAATAACCATTGTCTTCCATCACATATTTTGGTTTTGGGTCAAAAAGAACAAGTGCTTGAACTATTTTATACACATTTCAATTTTCTAAAGGGAAATTAATCACTGCGAGTGTGAATCAAGTGTGTGTCCTCAAAAACCCTCACTTGGTTTGCTTTTTTCAAATCAAAGAAACCACAATAACATCATTCCCTATCAATTATTATCAACCAATTCCACCTCAACCTTATGTGTCATCCCCTTCTACCTCATACCAATCTAATCCATCCACTTCTTCGCATGTCAACACCACATCAACACATCCACCCATATTACAACAAGAACATAGGAGCCCAAGTCCACCTTGGAAACAAAATCAAGAGTCTTTCAATTCTCATGCTCCATTTGGACAAGGGGGAACACCAATCTAGTTCATGAACTCCTTTACCACCATCCAATCAAATGCTTCCTATCCCTGGGCCACCATGTCCTAGGTCCTAATTCAAGTGGCCTTCCACCTTCCTTCTAAACCAATCAAACTATTCATTAACCCTACCATCATCTAATCAATCCCTCCATCAACCATCAATGCCCCAAATTCCCAGACACACATTTCAAAGTAAAACCTATGGCATTACCCAAATTCACCCATCCACCTACAAAGGATGTCACCCAAGGGCTACTAGCAAGGAATCAATTGTCCCCATGTCATTCAACACATATACTTGAACATACAAAATATTCCTCAAACATCATGCCAAGTCCTTCAAGCCAACCATGTCATCCACAACCCCTTGAGTGAATTAAAGAGTCGCCCATTGTAAGTCTAAGTCACCCTCTTTCATGCTCCTATGTTGTTGACCATCAATAACATGTCAAGTCTCTCCATGATAAATCCCCTTCCACCTCCATTCAAATAAGTCATGAGGTATGTCAAGAGAAAAATCCTAAACATGAGGAAACATTACCCCTTCATCCACATAAAGATCAACACCCTCTCAATGATCTCGTTCATAACACACCTAATACTATTCATGATCAATCTTCCATCTTTGATCAAGACCCCTTTTATGATCCAGAAGACCATGATGATCCTCTTATCCAACTTTATGCATTCCATGGTCAAGAGTCTATCACTCCACCTATCCATGAGCAAGAAACATCCATTGCTCCTATTCACCCCCCTACCTAGACCTATCCATGATCCATCAACATCCACTTCCCTTGATGAGACATTTTCCTCCCAAGCACACATAGAAGATCAAACAAATACCTTGAATCTAAGTGAACACAATGCTAATCAAGATCCTAATGATCCTCCATCACCCACTATTGACACCATTACAATACCTCCATCATATCCTAGTGGTCTTTCTACCCTCATTCATGAGTGTTCCTCCTAAGAACAACAACAACCATTATCTTCCCTTACTTCATTTTCTCCATCCAATAAGGAACTTGTGTCTAGTGTTCCACCTACACCTAGTCCCATTGTCCATTGCATACTCCAAACATGAACCACTCAAGGTAAAGGTCTAGACCTTCAAGTGAACAAG
>VDFB02115746.1:0-16956 GCA_007258455.2 Sequoia sempervirens | reverse complement strand
AGATGCAATGAGTGCTAAGGGACTGACCGGATATCAAGGAGAGATGGGTTCTGTTGAACCAATTACTCATGAAACATGGGTCAAATGAGTTTGACTCAAACTACCTGCTGGAATCTTGATAACAATATCATAATTTGACACGCTGTGGAAAAATACCTCCTACTTATCAATTGATGAACTAAAGGGGCTCTATTATGAATGGTTCATAAGGCACAACACTTGCTGAAGGTTTTGCAAATGGGGTAACAACTCAAGCGGGCTTAACCTTTGGAGAAAACTCCCTGGTTAAGAGCGCTTGAGCTGGAGCAGTACTGGGATGGGTGACCTCCCGGGACGGACCAGTGCTTCACCTCTGTGAGCATCACCTAGATGCAATGAGTGCTAAGTGGACCATTCGATATCATGAGAGATGGGTTCTTGTTGAACCACCACTCATGAAACATGGGTCAATGAGTTTGACTCGAAACTACACGGTTGAATCCTGATAGCAATATCATAATTTGACACGCTGTGGAAAAATACCTCCCACTTATCAATTGATGAGCTAAAGGGGCTCTATTATGAATGGTTCATAAGGCACAACACTTGCTGAAGGTTTTGCAAATGGGGTAACAACTCAAGCAGGCTTAACCTTGGAGAAAACTCCTTGGTTAAGCGCGCTTGAGCTGGAGCAGTACTGGGATGGGTGACCTCCCAGGATGGACTAGTGCTTCACCTCTGTGAGCATCACCTAGATGCAATGAGTGCTAAGTGGACCATTTGATATCATGAGAGATGGGTTCTTGTTGAACCACTACTCATGAAACATGGGTCAATGAGTTTGACTCGAAACTACACGGTTGAATCCTGATAGCAATATCATAATTTGACACGCTGTGGAAAAATACCTCCTACTTATCAATTGATGAGCTAAAGGGGCTCTATTATGAATGGTTCATAAGTCACAACACTTGCTGAAGGTTTTGCAAATGGGGTAACAATTCAAGTGGGCTTAAACTTGGAGAAAACTCCCTGGTTAAGCGCGCTTGAGTTGGAGCAGTACTGGGATGGGTGACCTCCCGGGACGGACCAGTGCTTCACCTCTATGAGCATCACCTAGATGCAATGAGTGCTAGGTGGACCATTCGATATCATGAGAGATGGGTTCTTGTTGAACCACTACTCATGAAACATGGGTCAATGAGTTTGACTCGAAACTACATGGTTGAATCCTGATAGCAATATCATAACATATACAAATGATTTATTTTTAGACACAAGTTCTAGTGACAATTGGGGTTCATCAGATTTTACACCCTCCTTTATGGGAGATTACAAAATATCACAATCTAAACCAAAATAACCTTGTGTTTTCTTTTTCTCAATGTGGTTCTATGTCAACAAAATTACCTCATGGTTGTGATGGGGGATATTTAACTCCCATCCCTCATGAGAGGATGATGCTTAAAGAAACCTAAAAAGGATTTGTGTTATAATGAAGAAACCAATCCTTATTAGAAGCATAAACCCCCTTCACCTGAATTGAAAGATTGTTGTGGTCTTGATGAAATAATCCCTCCTAAACATAGATACAATGAACAAATGAAGAAAATTGATATACCATACTCTTTCAAGAAATATTTAGGTTTACCACCTTTATCTCCATTTTCATGTATGGCCTTATCATAATCTTGCATTAGTGAAAGTGCATATAGGTTATATTTTTGCATTATAGATCATTCAATTTCACTAAAAATTTGCAATTGCAAATAGACAACACAACATACAAGTTAGAAACATTAGAAACAACTCAAAATTTTCTAAAATTGGTGCAAAAACCCTAATCTAGGAATGATATGCCCCTCTAGGCGATTTAGTCCCAATACAAGTTGTTTCTCCTACATTTTGGGAAATTTGTGTTGTGCATTTTTTAGCATTTGACACCTCCAAAAACCCTAACTAGTACTCATAAAACCTTGTAGGAAAATTAGTCTCATATTATCCCATAAACTCCCTTTTTCAACATTAAAAACATCAAAATTTCTACTTCTATTTGTTTCCATTTGATATTTGTTTCAGTTTGCTAAGTTTTTGTTACATGCATTTCATTATATCTAGCTTAAATCAGCTCATTTCATGCATTGCTTAATTTCAAATTGCATTTACAACATTCAATTTTAGATTGTTGCATAGTGTAATCAGTAAATTACCTTGTCTTGAATCTAAAAATTGCATTGACACATTTCTTTCTAGTTCATTGTATTGCATTTTAAGTCTCTTTACATTTTGAATTTGTTTGGATTACTTGTCACAAATGTTAGAATCTATCTTTCCTAAGTTTGCAAAGAAAAAAATAGTCAATAAGCATGTTTTACATTTGAATATTCAATGCATTTCCTAGTTATGAGAGTCTCTTAGTGCAAGAGAATGAAAATATTGACACTTGATTTAAACCTACACCCCCTCTTATCTCTCCTACTTGTGGGAATGATGTGATAGAAGAGGATACAAGCATAGATAACAATGATGATCATAGTTGTTCTTCTCTCGATACCTCTCCTATTAGTGATAAAGGTATCTTGGTGAAAGAAGATGCAATCATTGAGAATCATGAAAGTATTACTTTTCCTTCTCCTCCTCCTCCTTGGGAATATATTATGGCACATGATAATGAGATCATAGAAACATTTTTACACATCACCTTACCTATGAGAATGTTTTACTGAAAGAGGATGAAATCATAGATAAACATGACAATCACATTTGTTATTTTCCTAGTATCTCTCCTAGTTGTGAAGAAGATACTTTGATATTAGAAAATCCAATCAATGAAATTCATGAGAATAATATTTGTCTCTCTTCCCCTAGGGAAAACATTATTGAACAAGACAATGAAATCATTGATGAACAAGAAAACCCAACCATTGATAACTCCCTTGTGATGAACTCATTTTGGAAGAACCAAAAAATGAATGTCATGAACATCTTGTTTTTTGCTCTCCTAAGAACTCTCCTCCTAGGGAGGATATGGTTATGTGCAGGATCATGATGGGCCAAAAAGTGGTGATATGATGGGTATGTGTAGGGTATGTGGCTGATTTTTTTTACCCAAAATTGATGAAACGAAAAGGGTTTTTAAAGGAGATTCTTAGATTTCCACCAATATAAATTATTCTTTACTTTGAACTTAATAAATTATTATTATTCATTTTCTATTTGAATTACAACTAAAGTCCTAGTTGATAGGTTGATTGAAAAAATCTATAGCTTTCAAACGGTATCACATTTTTTGAATCTAAAACATGTGTCACATTCTATGCTTTGCATACTATAGGATTTTAAAAATGAATTTCATGAAGTTTTGACCAAGTTAAGATGGTCAGACATACAAGTTTTATATTTTTTAAAAGTTCTAATAAAAAATTCATAATTAATTATTTACTTGGAAAAAATTACAAAAAAATATGCATCACATCAGGACATGAGTCCTCTATTTATATCTCAAATCTTATAAAAAATTATTATCATTTTATTGTGGTTAGGGTGGTCAAATAGACACCCACTTCTTATTTTTCCTTGAAATTTAAGTGCTATTGTGCATTGAAATTTCAAATTTTCACCAAATAGATTTTAAAAAATAAAAATAAACCTAGTAGTTTAGAAACTACATTCAATTTTCTATAGATTCTATGCTTACATGTTTTTTAAATAATATAGATAACTTATTGAATTTTTTATGTCAAGTTTCCTAATTCTGATTTTTCTAAATTTTTTGCCACTTAAGGGCCTATTTTTTCCATGATGATCCTGCACATACCCATATCATGGTGGAAGAAAATGAGAGCATTGACATGTGTCTTTCAAACAATAGTGATGTCACTTCCTTAGATGGTGAAAGGGTGACACTAGGCTCCCCTTCATTAGAAAGACATCAAACAAAAACCATTGAGGTTATGAATGCACAAGTGTCCATTAGATCTTCCTTGATTAATGGACCTGCTACATACCCTATGGGACATCCTAAGAATCCTCTAATTCATTACCCACCCTCATAATGACCAAAAACTCAAAAGAAACCTGAACTTATCCTTTACCCACCTAAGAATAATGTTTCATAGTGACCAAGTTATAATACCATTTCTCATACATATAACACTAGAAACAACCCACAACCAAGACAAAAACATTCAACATATCTCCCATTTTTGAACCCTATATTATCTAGCCCTCCTCGTCTACCTTTACAAAGTGGAAAGGAGTAAGATATTGTTGAACAACATAAAAATACTCTTGCTAAAATATCATTATGGGACCTTATTCAAACATCCCCTCATTATCATGATATGAATCGAATTTCTTTACAACAAGTTCCTACCCATCCTAATATGAAATCGAATGACATAGCAACCATGATTCAACGAATAAATGCTGACATTTTTTTCCACCAAAGTGAGCTCCCCCCTTTGGAATTAGTGCAAATTTTTTTTAAGATTTCATGATAATAGCTGACTATGATGAGCGGGGAATAAAAATTACCATTGTTGACAATGGTTCCACCCTTAATGTGTGTAGTGTGACCCTTTTGGATAGACTTGGTGTGGATAAATAAAAAAATCAACTTGATTATTTATCTATTCACGGGTTTGATAACGTGGGAAAACAATCACTTGGGATGATTACATTACGTATTATAGTTGGAAAGGACACATTTCAAACCCCTATTTGTGTTATGCCTCATGATATTTCATACAACCTCCTCTTAGGAAGACCTTGGATTCATGAGATGCATGCGATTCGTTCTACTCTTCATCGTAAAATGAAATTTGTCTACAACAATAAAGTATATATAATCAAAGTTGACCCTGGACCAAACAGTTGTTTAAACATTGAGAAAGGCAAGGATAATCCTTTGAAAACATTAACACCAGATACATAAGTAGAAATCATGCAAGAAGTACAAAAATATAGGTATCCTAAACCATTTACATATTATTGCTAGATGATTTAGGATCATTATATTTCATATCTAGGTTTGATGGGCAACCGAATATCATAACAAAAAAGCCTAAAAAATAAAAAGCGGTAATGTCAACACAAAATTTGGAAGACCCTTCGAAAGCATCCACTTCAACCACTTTACAAGACACAACAAATTATACAACAAACTTTGATGAAGCTAATTATAAACAACCACCGACTCCAAAAGAAATGAAAAATCTTTATGGAAAAGGTTATGAATTCATGAAATAAATTGGATATAGTGGAAAAGGATGTGGTGCTAGAGATCAAGGTATCCGTGTCCCTATAGAGCCTAACATGCAAGGAATGACTACTGTTCTTGGTTATTGTCCTTTGAAAACAACAAGCAAGCCTTCACTTAATTTCAACACTATTGATTCTTCTAAGATGACGTTAACATTATTACACACTGAATTGATAGACACTAGTGGTCTTCATTATTATCCTTTGAAAGAAATGAAAGAAATAGAGAAATACTTGCTTAATATTAATGTCATCATGCAAAAAAATAATGATTGGAGTTCGTTAGATTCTATACCTTCCTTTAAAGTAGAGTACAAAATCTTGCCATCTAAAGAGTCTTGTGTAGGTATGACACCTTGTACTAAGCATGAGATATCTTTTTCATAAGGAACATATTATACTATTGATCAAGAGGGTATCTTGTCGATACTCCTCCAAGATTGTTTGATATCCCTCCCTCCTAGGACATGAAATAAATTTCACTACAAGAGTACATTTTTTGCATATCATAGAGTTCATGGTCATTCTACTAATGAATGTAAGGCTTTGAGTAATAAAATTCAACATCTTAAGGATTGTGGTGCTTTTCCTTGTGTTGAAGCATCTAGATCCTCTAATTGATACTCACTTTCAAACCTCTCCTCAGTCATTTTGGCTCATCCTTTTCTTGCACTAAGTGGGGGAAATGGGTTAGGCACCCTTCTTGTATGTCATGTGTCATTTTCTCTTTTGGCTAGTTGACTTCCTTTCACGTACATATAAGAGCAAGCTTGAGATGTGGGCAACATGCCTTAAGTTGGATCACATGTGACTTACTGAGTTTTGGGGGCAACCCCTTTTTCATGACAAAGTTTCATTCAGGAACATATCACTTGGCATAGGGATTTCCAAATAAGCTCTCATGTCTTCTTCTACTTTAAAGCAATTGCTCACAACAATGCTGTTAGCAACCACTTTAAAGTGGGGGCATACATTATGTAGACATGCAAAATTAGCATCATGCATTTAATTAGGTCCATTCATCAAGTAAACCAAGTTCACATTCATTCGCTCATAAAGTTAATAAAGTTCATTAAATCCATTCATTAGGAAAATTGGGTTCATTTAATTCAATCTCTAAGGATTATCCACTTAAATTGAATAAATTAACTTTATTTAATTTAAGCCTATCATTCCCTCTTCGATTAAATAAATCAAGATTTTATTTAATTAAATCTCAAAAGTCATATTTCTCCCTCTTGATTTAAATAAATCAAAATATTCAAGTCAAATGGGTCAAAGCATCTAATCATCATCTAAGCTAATATAATCCTAATTAACCTAATCTAACCACCCATCACATCCTTTAGCTTTTCCCACTTGCACCAATAAATCATTTTAATTCATTTATAAAATCAGCATTTTCCATCAACATGGCATCTTTGAGGAATATTCCCTCAATTTTGAATTCAAAAGCAAGTTGAAATGTACATCCAACAAGGAATTTAATAGGCATTACATGTCTCTTACATGTCCCTTGCAAAGGTCAAAGTTAGCATTTAACTCTCAAATTCAAAAATGAATCCCCCCCTCTTTCACACATAGACCAAAACTTGCACATTCCTCAACCTCTCACAATGTGACAACTGGCTTCATCTCATTTGTCAAATCATTATCCCACATTGCTCTATTTTGACCTTTCTTCCAATTTGAAAATCTGTAAATGAAAGCTTCATCCTTCATCAAAGGATTCAACAATCTTTTGCAAAGTCACTCTCTTCAATTGAGAACTGATTTTGTCAACTTCACTCCATCTTCAAAGAATTTTATCATTTAGCTTATCAAAAAGGGGTTGGAAAGGGCTATTTTTCACATCAAAATAACACCAATCCCCCCATAAGATCAAGTGCTTGCTTCATTTTAGAATAGGAATAGTTATCTTTGTTTGTATTTGCTCATTCATTTCATCTTTTTCCTTGTTCTTTAACAATGAAATTTGATTTTATGGGGGATTCTTATTCTAACCTTTCATTTTTAAGCTAACAATGTGATTTGTTTGTTTTGATTCGTGCAGGTTTGGATTTAGGGATCCACACATTGACACTTATGTTTAACTCTGTGATTTTCATTCTTCTTGTGATGCATCCTTTTCTTGGTGGTTTCATTGGGTTTGATTTCCTCCAAGAGCATGATATTTCTTTGAATTTTCCTCTCTTGGAGACATTAGACATGATGTTCCCTAAGAAGAGACCTTACATAAAACAACCAAAATCCCTTTAAATGTACCTTACACTATTTTGCATTTACAATAACCGTTATATGGCCACCTTTCATAACACACTTTTCTTTCTTATGGTGTCATCTTGTTTGTTCATGAGTTTCAAGCATAAAAAGCTTTGCTTTCCTTATGGAGCTTGAAGTTCATTATTGTGTGGCACCTTATCAAAGTTATTAGGAGGCATAGCTTTGGTATGGTTATATATATGGGAGACGAACTCCCATAGCCACTTGCTTGTGAGTACATACCAGTCATGTATGTGCCTCAACCTTTTAGATACTCACCCAATGGGAAGCCCAAAGTTCCATTGCCTCTTGAAGTGAGTGTACATTTTAAAAAAAATAACCTAGATTTGCTCCACAATGTGCAGGACACATGGTCAAAGCTTGATCCACCTCTTTTATTTTATTTTGCTTTTCTCTATGTCTTTGGTAGTGTATTCTTGTGCCTTGTTGTTGCTCCTTATATCATTTACATGTGTTTTCTTTTTCAAAATGCTTGTGTTGGTTTGTCATAGGATCTTGATCCCCCTTCTTGATTGTTGTCATCCTATCTTACTAGCATTGGTAAATTTGAACCCCTCTTGATGTGTTTTTGTCTAATTTAGTGTGAGTTTGAAGCAAGTTCCTCCTCTCACTAAAGTGGGGGCTAAATGTAGTGATGGAAAATGTATCCCTCTACATTTTCACACTTGTTTGGGCCATTCCTATTGTAGACACCTAAAATGGTCTGGAGAATCTAATTAATTAAATACGACCTATTTGATTAATTAATCTTAAATTCATCTACTTAGTAAATAAATAGAAATATTTATTTATATTAAGTTCATTATTAATTCTTCTATTTTATCATATTATTTCTCTCTTAATTAAATAAAAAAAATTAAATACTTTATTTTATTTAATTATTATAATTTTTATCATATTATTTCTCTCTTAATTAAATTAAAAAAATTAAATACTTTGTTTTATTTAATTATTATCATTATTAATTCTTCTATTTTATCATATTATTTCTCTTAATTAAATAAACAAAATTAAATACTTTGTTTTATTTAATTATTATCATTATTATTTCTTCTATACTTTATCCATTAATTCTATCTTAAATTAAATACACAGCTTCAATAAGTTGTGTTATTTAATTACCTTATCACGTTTCTTCTTAATTAAATAAAGATATCCTAGAATCTTTAATTTAATTATCATATTCCTTTTATTTTAATTTAATAAACAACTTCTATAGTTTGTTTTATTAAATTATTTATTCCTCTTTTGCTAAATTTAAATAAACCCAAAAATATTTAAATAAATGCAAAAATCATTTACCTCTATTCACTCACCAATAAAATTAGATTTTTTCAAATCTAATTAATTCAACTGTCATTCACAAGAAGAGCTTCGGGGAAAAACCTACAGGAAATCCTCTCAATCTTCTTTCCTCTCATCTTTCCTAGTGTTTTCATGGGGAGGAACAATCCTTCATGATCAGCTCCACCTTCTCATCTCATACCATTCAATTCTCCAGATTGAATCTCAACCTCTGTTGTGTTGCCCCTTCACAAATAAGTGTCGTGAAAGCTATAAATATAGGTTTATGGCTACAGGAAAAGGATCCTAACTTGTGCAATCTTACTCTGCAAGTTTTCCAAGCATTCATCAAGCATTCATCAAGCATTTTAATTCATCAATTATGGTTGTTTACAGTAGTTTCTTTCTCAGAAGTTTTACCGTAGAATCATCTTAGTTGCATTTAGGAATCATAATAGTTTAATTCTCATTCTCTAAGTTTCATTTTAACAATCAATTAGCTTCTAAAATCTGAGAGCAAGTTGATTAAAGAAATCTTCAGAGTTAGAGAGTAATAGGACAGATTTATGAAGATTTTTAGTTTAAATTAACTTAAATTTCTTGAATCTTAGATACAATGTCTTATTTAGAAGTGTAGATGCATTTTAGATTGTTTACCTCATCTTTACACTTTCATTTTGGCGCCCATCATGGGGCCTAACCCCATATTCTGCAAATTTTTTGTGAAAAGTGTCTTCCAGCTATCGGCGTGTTTGTTTTAGCGGAACCGTGGTTTTTTATAGCATGTCAGCGGGATTCTGTAGCGCATCAGAGGAAACGTATAGTGCGTCGGTCATCTATTTTAGCGTGCCGCTTAAATTTTTTAATGCGCAGTGCAACTATTTTAGTGCGCCAATCCACTGTTTTAGCGCCTCGACTCTTTTTTCTTTAAAAATCTTTTATCTGGATCCGACGCATCCACGACCAGATTTTTGTTCTTTAGTCTCATTTTGGTTAAAATTTATCAATCCTAGGATAGAAAACGGGTTAAAATTTATCAATCCTAAGGTAGCAAATGGATAAAAATTGATCAATCCTAGGATAGAAACTTCATCATTTCTTGTGGGATTAAAATTGAACATCATGCTTTTTATGGAGCAATATCTCCATATAGATTAGCTAATTTGTCTTTTGGGCTTAAAAAAAAAAAGTGAACAAACTTCCTTGCTATGATTGGGTGATAGGTTTATGCTTTCCCCTTGACTGGGTGCATCAGAATACCCGACTCACTTTTACTTTGTGCATTTTCAAGCTTTCATTAAAATATTTAGACCGGCCTGCCGTAGTGGGAAAAAGTACTCACCCTACGGGAACGACCTGAGTGGGGATAGCCAAAAGCCATGGAATTCCAACCCACTTTAAAATTTATGTGAATTTGGGGAAACCCTCTTTCAACAGAAGTGTACAGGATAACCATCCCCAAAATCTTTGTTCTAAAGATTGGGAGGTCTCTTGAGGGATTTTATCCATTTTCCGCTCTGAACGGAAACCCTATCTAAGAACCTAGAAATAGAAACTCAGCGGTGCAGGGGCAGGGAAGAATCTACCCTCAAGCACTCACCATATAATTTCCAAGGATTGTTTGCTCAGGGGATCCAGTATCCACTTTCGTCACTCTAAGTACGCACCTGGAAAAGACAAAAACACGGGCACCCTCTAGGGGGTGACATGGCTATGTGAGTCGACGCAATTCCAAGCTATGGGTCGTTCGAGTATATAACGATGACCTTTTGTCTCTAGAAGTGAGTTTGTTTGAATTGTCTTATTTTGTTATCAAACCAGTGAAAATCAAGAAGAATCATGTTTGGTTCTTAGAACATACACTATCTGTTTAGATTCTAGGATTTTGGATCAACTATTCTATTCTTGCTTGCTGTTTTTTCCTTCATTAAATTCAGATAAGATCATCACAAAAAATCTTCAAATCAAACACTTGTGAAATTCACATGATTTGAGATTGGGTATCCACCAAATTTGTCAAGCAGTCTCTTATCAAACGAATTAGAAAGCCAAAGAAAACACTTACATACAAACAACTCTTGAGAAAGAAACGATTTTTATATCAAAGCAGAAAAGTTCTACTCCAACATAGGACCTTTATTCATAGATATAATGATTTCTCTAGAGGTTATACGGATGACTATGCTGTAGCTCCCTTAGATTCACAAGCATTTTATCAAAGAAGGGCTCTTAGACAACACCACAATCACAGTCAACAAATTTGTCCAGAATACATCCCACAACCTGCCATACAATACGATACAAGTCCAAGTGAATTTCATAGAGTAAGATAGTTTCCTGTGGCACCCCAAAAACATTCTGTAGCGCATCAGAACTCTGTTTTAGCAAGTCGCGCCTCTATTTTACCGCCTCACGGCTCTGTTGTAGTGTGTCGCGACTCTGTTTTAGTGCATCATCCCTCTGTTTTAGTGTGCCATCCCTCTGTTTTAAGTGTTTTATGGCTCTGTTTTAGCGCTTCACGTCTCTGTTTTAGCGCGTCGCATCTTTGTTTTAGCACCTAGTCACTATGTTTTAGTGTGCCGTGGCTCTGTTTTAGCATGTAGTGGCTCTGTTTTAGCATGTCATGGCTCTGTTTTAGCGTGTCGTGGCTCTGTTTTAGCTTGTCGTGGCTCTGTTTTAGCGCGTCGTGGTTCTGTTTTAGCACTCCTGAAGGTCAAAAAAATAGAGAGTTAGTAGGATAGTTTGTCAGATTGCCAACATCAAAAACAAGGTTTTCATCAATCCAAAACATTTTTTTTTTCATAGTCCAAAACACTTGAATCATACAAAAAGAAAACTTTACTATTACGCCTAGATCTTGAAACATCTTGCAAAGTGTCCTTATCAATAATCACTAAATCTAAGATTTTTGTGTCAAAATTTCCCTATCAAGGATTTTATCATCCTTCCATCACGAAACTAGACATGACTAAATCAGATTTTAAATAAAAAACTTTGACACTTATCAAATCAAAAATCCAAGATCAAAGTCTAGAGTAAAACTTTAAAGTTTGTATGCCTATTTTCACACAATCAGCGTATCAAAGACAACAACAAGAAGAAAACAAAATAATAGTAGCCATGGCTGAAGAAAACCCTTGGGGACAATACAACAACACTGATCCTCTCACTAATTCACAAGAGAGAAATAACTGCAGAAGAAATTGAGAAAGTTCAACAAGACCCTCATTTCCATAAATTTATGTAAAAGATGTTAGAGCAAGATATGGAAAAGTATCTTTTATTATTAGCTGACAAAGGTGCTAAGCTTCCTAAAGACTTTGATGTCAACCAACTCAAGGAAACAACCACACCTCAGACAACTAGTATGGAAAATCCAAATCAAATAGATGCTTTGACAAGAAAAATCCAACAATTACAATTACAGTTCCAAAATATCCAACAAGGGCCAACAAAAAGATATTCCTTACAAGAAATTTGCCCTTATCCATTTGACCAAAGCATTAACATGATACCATTTCCACGGTATTGTGAATACCTGACGTACAACAAATACAATGGAAGAACTGATCCATTTGATAACCTACGAGAATTTAAAGCCATGAGCATAGAGTTCGCACACGAGGACTCTTACTACGATTATTTCCAAGAAGCTTAGGAAACACTTGGATGGAGTGGCTTTCTAAAATGGAACCCGAGATCCAATCTTTTGAAGAACTGATCAATAGGTTCATAACGCACTTCTCATTCAACATCCAACATGGGGTGACCTTAAAAGAACTTTATAACACCAAACAAGCAAAGGGTGAAAAGTTTCTTTCCTTTCTCCAATGATGGAGAAGGTTATTTACTAAATACCCTAGATCTATTCCTGAAGAGGAGAAGATAGAGATGTTCATTGATAACCTAGTGGATGAAATGAATTATAGATTGGACTTGCAATGTCCATCTACATTTGAGCAAGTTATCGAAAAGGGACTAAAAATCGAAGAGGCTCTAATCAAAAGAGGAACAATCAAACACTTCATCGAAGGTTCAAACAATAAAAATTCCTCTAACAACAACAGTGAAAAGCCAAGATTTTGGCAAAAGAATAAAAATACCGATACCATTATCGATACACACATATCCAAACCAATATTCACCTTGATGCCAACAACTACAAACAAACAAAACAATGGTCTTAATGTCAAAAAAAGTAGTGATCAAGGAAATAATCAAAACAGTGGAGAAACAAAAACCCAATCATTCCAATGACCATCCAATAAATGAAAATTCAGGCCATTAGGGCAATCATTGGAATCAGTCCTCAAAGAAATTTTAGATGAAAAACTTATTCAAGTACAAGAAGCTAGAAATTGGGACCCTCAAGTCAAACCATCATGGTGGAATGACTCACATTACTGTCACTACCATCAAAATAAAGGCCACATGACTGAAAAATTGTTGGCAGTTAAAACATGCGGTACAAGACCTTATAAATCAAAAGAAAGTATTTGTAGAAGGGCACCAAACAAACAAAGATGATACAACATTCAAAAATCCTCTACCCAATTATTAGAAGGGAGAATCCTCTTCTGCAAATAGCAAAGGTAAGAATGTTGGTTATGTTTATGACACAACGATCCTTTGTCTTTCTGCTGCCAAGGAAGATGAGGAGTTATGCAATCAAATCAATCGAAACAATGACATTACACCTACTAATTTGGTACAACATATGGACAAATTTGAAAACCAAATTAATGTAATCACACTCAAAGGGAAACAAGAGCACCAACCGGTTAATGCCACAACAAGGGCACAATCCAAAGTTATATTGAAAGGAGCATCATTATCATCCCAATCTGTGGATCTTCCCTCCAATCAATATAAGCTCATCGATCAATTACAGAAAATACCGGCACAAATATCTATCTTGGAACTTTTAAAGATCTCCCCATCACACAAAGAGGTTCTTGAGCAAGCTCTTGTATCAACCATGGTACCTAACAATTTGGATGTATGTCAATTTCAAGCTATGGTGGGACATCTATCTACACCTCATTACCTTTCATTTTCCAAACATGATGATGTATCACTCACCCATCCGCATAATTCCGCCCTTCACATTGAAGTCCTCATCCATAAACATCGTGTAAAGCGTGTCGTGATAGATGGAGGGGCTGGTTTAAATATTTTTACCTTAAAGCTGATTCGTGCACTAGGATACTTAGATGAAGCCATTGATACAAGAAGAAAAATCACAATCAAAGCATATGATGAGGAAGAAAGATCCTCTAAAGGATTGATCATATTACCCATTCAAGTGGGACCTATTGTCCAAAATGTGGTTTGTCAAGTCTTAGATAGGGAACTGACATACAACATACTATTGGGACGTCCTTGGATTCATGATATGCAAGCAGTACCTTCCACCTATCATCAATGCCTGAAATTTCCCGTCAATGGACAGGAGGTAACAATCATAGCAGACTATAATGACACCCAAGCCTGTCATACATTGAAAACATCTCAGGATACATTAATACCTCACAATAGAGAAGTTAGCACATCAGATTCATCTAATGGCGAGAAACAGCAAAGCTTCATATCAAAGTGGCTTCCAAAACAACAAAAATCACAAGAGATCAAGGTGGCACAATCTAACCCTTCAAATGTTGAAGAACAATTGGCTTCACTCTCACACCAATTCACCAAAAAACTACAGATAAGTGACAAAGGAATAAATGAATATGGTGTCGGACACTCTTTCCATCTATCACAGATGTTACCCTCCTTACAAACGTATGGACAACCATCTACAACCACACAAAAATCAGCACAATCTACAACGACATTAGATGGCAGATTTATAAAAGCTGGAAACTTAGATGAAGAATCAGAAGATAAGGCTATACTAAATTGGCTTTATATGGATGAGGAAGCTTCCACTTCCACAAGTGATATCATAGAGACAAATCAATATGGAAAGGGAAAAACTATTCTGGAGAAGATGGGATATTCAGGACAGGGACCTCTTGGGTTAAGGAAACAAGGCATAACAGAACCAATCCAGCCACTCACACTCCAACATCAGGATAAATCTGGAATAGGATATACAGCAGGACAAGGACTTCTTGAACGAGGGGAACAAAGTGTAACAGAACCAATCCAAGTTCTCACAATTCAGCATAATAACACAAATGGGCTAGGATACACAGAAGAAGCAAGAGCAGAACTCACCAATAGAACTATGGAGCATATCCTTCAAATGAGAGATAACTCTGAAACAGATTCAAATGAATATGAGTGGGACAACTTATCAGATGTTTCCTATGAAGATATTCAGATTGATGTTATCAAAAATTATACCCCCAAATGTGAGGAGGGTCAAAGCTCGAGTTTTAATCCTATTGTCTTTGAAACAAAAAATTTTGATGACTCAAGTGAAGACGAATAGACATCGAGTGAGATAAATGATGTAGAAGAAAATACCTTCATAGGCCTCAACATAACCACTAACAACTTTGATGACATTTTCGTTTGAGCTTTCACAACCGCTGACCTCAACCCATCTAATGATTCATTGCCTTTACTACATCCCGAGCTTATCGAGTGGGAACCCAAACACACAATCAATCTCCCTATTTTTGACAATGACTCCACTATTATTAACTACCTTTGCTATGTAGAATCCAATACTTGTTCTACCAATTCTTCCTTTAATGATGCTTTTAGGTAGGAGGGTGCCAAGCCTTTCAGTTGCAAAAGTATGGAAATAAATAATGGATCTAATGGTGAAAACCATTCTATGGCAGTATTTGATCCCAAAATAGTAAAACAAAGAATGCATCCAATGGTGAAAACCTCATTGAGGCGCCAAAGGATGGAAGGCTTGACATCCTCCCACAACATTACCATGAAAGATCATCAGTGTTGGTAGAACCCACACAGTCTATTGATATTGGCACAACAGAGAAAGTAAGAATAGTACACCTAGCAACATCTATGACAGATACAAAAAATCCATATTTTATCAAATTCTTTGAAGAACGATGCATCAATTTTGCTTGGTCATACTCTGACATGCCAGGCTTAGACACAGATCTTATTATGCATCACTTATCTTTACCAGCTGGTACTAAACCAGTAAAACAAAAACTGAGAAAGATGCATCCACATGTTGCATTATTGGTAAAAAATGATTTAAAGAAACTACTAGATGCTAGATTTATCAGATTTATTGATTATGCTGAATGGATATCCAACATTTTACCTATTTCAAAACCAGATCACACCATCAGAATATGTACAGATTTCCAATAGAGCATGTCCAAAGGATGATTTTCCTTTGCCAAACATAGACATGATTGTAGATTTAATAGCTGGCCATCAAATACTATCACTCATGGATGGATTTTCAGGATACAATCAAATCAAAATAGCTCCTGAAGACCAAGAAAAGATAGCATTTACATGTCCATGGGGCACCTTTTGCTGGAACGTCATGCCTTTTGGGTTAAAGAATGCAGGAGCTACATACCAGCGAGCTATGACAACAATCTTCCATGACATGATGCACACCTTCATGGAGGACTATGTGGACAATATCTTAGCCAAATCTCACACCAGGGAAGGACATCTAGAGATACTTGCCAAAATATTTGACAGGTTGGAGAAATTTAAAGTCAGATTAAATCCTAAGAAATGTGCCTTTGGAGTAACATCAACAAAACTCCTTGGATACATAGTTTCTACAAAAGGAATTGAAGTAGATCCAGCAAAAGTTAAAGCCATTGTGGAAATGCCACCTCCTAAGAATATCAGTACATTAAGATCTCTACAAGGTCGACTACAGTCCATCAGAAGATTCATCTCTCAACTAGCAGATCGGTGTCATCCATTCAACCATCTTTTGCATAAAAGTGTGTCTTTTAAATGGGATGAACAGTGTGAGAGTACTTTCAATCAAATCAAGCATTATTTAATGACACCACCAATCTTGATGCCACCCAGTAAAGACAAGCCATTGTTGCTATATATTGCAACAAATATCTCTTTAGGAGCCTTGCTGGCACAAGAGGATAGAGAAGGAAAGGAACATGCAATATACTATATCAGCAGGACACTCAATGGACATGAAGTAAACTACACCTTCATTTAAAAATC
>VDFB02115745.1:0-18767 GCA_007258455.2 Sequoia sempervirens | reverse complement strand
GAGGCTTAGAATATGGATCTAGATGATAAGATTTCAGAGGCCTTGGACATCCTAGGTGAAGATTGTAGGAATGTGGAGTTGGATTCTCTAATAGAGGTTGGAAAAGAATTGGTTGTTTTGGTTGAGGTGGCCAAAGCTAATTCCTGGGAACTTGCAGAAGAGGTTGCTCTAGAAGGTTTGGAAAATGAAGAGTTTCCAAAAGGGGCAGTTTCAGGATTGGAGGTTTTTAGTCTGCAATCGGGGAAAAAAAGGAAAATAATTCAAGGCCTTGTAGAAGCTAGGATCAAGCTATGGATTCATCAGAAGGATATGGACAAAACAATGGTTGACTGTGGTGAGAGCAAAAAGCGTGGCAGAATTGTGAATCAAGAAAAGTGTAAGTCGAATGGGAAAGCAAATGGTCAAAAGAAAATTGACTCAATGATGAAAGTAGGGAAGAGCGATGCTCTTCCTGAACATCAATGAAGCTCATCACGTGGAATGTTAGGGGTTTAAACGCCCCTAACAAATGGTGCCTAATCATCCATCATATTGAAGCTAGTCAGACAAAAATTTGTCTCTTACAAGAAACAAAATTAGGTGATCAGGATTTAGCTAAATTTAGTAGAAAATTGAAAAAATGGAAATGGTTGGGTGGAGGGGCAGAGGGTGCTTCAGGTGGCTTGTTAACCATTTGGAAGCCTCAATCAGTTTTGGTGGTAGAATTTATTTCTCGTCGGCACTGGATGGTATGTCGGGTAAGCAGTTTGATCTCAAAACTTCATTTTTTGCTCATAAATGTTTATGGTCCTTCTTTATGCTCGCATAAAAGGCTAGTATGGCAAGAGCTGGATGAGGTTCTCAATGGGGTTGTTCAGAAACTTTTCATTTTGGGTAGAGATTTTAATGCTCTTTTGCATTCTGAAGATAAAAGAGGTGGAGTGGGGAAAGCTCTTCAATCTCAAATTGACTTCCGGAACTTTGTTGGGAGAAACTTGTTGGTGGAGATTCAAATGGGAATGGTAGTTTTACTTGGACCAATTGTAGAAAAGTTTTTTGCATTATAGCTGAAAAGCTTGATAGGTTTTTCTTTAAAGGTAATTTGAGTCTTTTTCCTTTCACGAGTTGGACAACAAAATTAACTCGGGGATTGGTTCAAATCATTATCCAGTTCAATTGCAAATTGAGGGAGAAAAGGGGCATGTTCATTGTTCTTTTAAGTTTGAAATGATGTGGTTTAAAGATCCTAATATAATGGGATTGTTAGAGTCTTGGTGGATGGAGTGTACTCCAGGTGGCTCCAAAATGTTTAATATTGTCACTAAGCTGAAATATGTAAAGTAACAATTAAAACAATGGAACAAGGACTGCTTGAAAAATATTTTTGAGGAAAGACTTAAAGTGGAGGAAGATTTGGATGTTTTAACTGAGGATATCATCAAACAAGGTATGGATGATGTTCGCTTTGAGAAAGAAAAGGAGTTGTCAATAAAATCAAATGAGGTTCTAGCCAAAGAGGAAATTTTTTGGAGGCAAAAATCAAGAGAAATTTGGTTGAAGGTGGGGGATAGAAACACTAAGTTCTTTCACAATTCAACTAAGGCTCGGTGTGAAGTGAATAGGATTGATTGTATTAAGGTAGCAGACGGTTGTCTTTTGGAAGACTCGCTTGAGATTAAAGCTTCAATAGTTTCATTCTTTCAAAATCTTCTTAATGATTGGGAAGGTTCTAATTTGGAGGCTAAGAACTCAATTCTTAATGATATTCCAAAACTAGTCTCTTCTTTGTAGATGGAGTTTTTGAACGCCAAATTTTCAGAGGAAGAAATTAAGGTAGTTGTCTTTGATCTTCAACCAAAAAAGGCTCTTGGGCTAGATGGTTTCCTAGCGGCCTTCTTCTAGAAGTGTTGGGGGTTTGTGGGTAAGGAAGTTTTAGAGGCAATTGAAGATTCAAGGTACTCAGGTAAGATCCTCAGGGAGATGAATAATACTCTAATTGCTCTTATTCCCAAAAAAGAGAAGCTAGAGTCTTGGGATGAATTTCGCCCCATTTCCCTTTGCAATACGCTCTATCAAATTCTTGCAAAAGCGGTGGCTAATCGGTTGAAGGAAATTCTTTCCTTTATTATTTCTGAGGAGAAAACATGTTTTGTTCCTGGTAGGTCGATTCTTGATGGTGTGATAATTTCCCAAGAGGTAATTCATTCGATACAAAAGAAAAAGAGACCTGTGATGTTGTTGAAGTTAGATATCAAGAAAGTATATGACAGGGTTAATTGGTGTTTTTTGTTTAAAATTATGGAGGCTTTTGGTTTTCAAAAAATTTGGCTTGATTGGATTTTTGGTTGTTTTGCAAGCTCGCGGTACTCTGTCCTAGTGAATGGGTCTCCTAAAGGATTTTTCTTGGCATCCAAGGGGATAAGGTAAGGAGATCCTCTTTCTCCTTTCTTGTTTATAATTATGGCGGAAGTGTTGGGCTCATTAGAAAAAGCAAGAACTTGAATGGTTGGGTGGATGGTCTTCAGGTCACAAGCTTCCTTCCATCTATTACTTATCAACAATTTGTAGATGATACCATGTTGTTTGGTTTTGATTCGACAAGGGAAGTTCGAAGATTAAAAGATATTCTGGAGAAATAATTTCTAGCTTCGGTACAAGAGGTTAGTGTGGCAAAGTTGGAAGTTTTCTTTTTTAACACTAGTTGTATAATGGAGGTTGCAGATTTTAAGAATTTTGGGCTTCAAAAAGTGTCAATTGTCGTGCAAATATTTGGGGCTTTCACTTACGAAGGGAATTTAAAATGGGGGCATCTATAATTCTCTGCTTGAAAGGTGCAAGGAGCGGTTTTCCTCTTTGAAAAATCATTGGTTATCTTGGGCAAGAAGGCTAACGATGCTAAAATCGATTATTTCTGCTCTTCCTATTTACATGATGTCTTGTTTGCAGTTGCCTGTTGGTTCCAACAAATCTCTAAACTATGTAATGAAGGATTTTTTCTGGAAAGGGAATTCAAATCAGAAGAAGTTTCCACTTGTCAAATGGCAGAAGGTTTGTGAAAAAGGGAGGAGGATGGTGATGGCTTGAAAAAATTGCTTCTACAAAATAAGGTGTTAGGGGAAAAATTGGCTTGGGTGATTCATTCCCAATCTGAGCTTAAATGGGTAAAAATTATTCAGGCTAAATATTTGGACAATGATCCTAATTTCTTTCTTACTGCTAAATCCCTTCCTAATGGATCTCAGATTTGAAATTTCATTAAAAACTCAAGAGATCTTATCTTGGATTTTTTAACTTGGGAGATAAAAGATGGTACATAGGCTTTGTTTTGGGAGGATTCTTGGGAAGGATTTCCTATTTTAGTGAAAGACCCAACTTTAGTCCGAGTCAGGGAAAGAACTAAACAGGTTTGGGGTTCTAAGGTTAGGGATTTCTTTGAAGTCCCTTCTTCATCAGAGGATGGTTATTATCGTTGAAAATCCATTAGGCAGTTAGGTCTAGAAGTGCAAGAAGTGGAAGCCTTTGAGCATGTGCTGGTGAATAGGAGAATTTGGTGAAGATCGAGTAGGGACAGATTGAGATGGAATGCTTCACCAACTAGGGATTACTCAGCTAAAATTGGGTATGCTATTATAGCCTCTTCAAGGGTTGAAGGTCCAAGTTTGCCAATTCATTTGTGTTGGAAAAAAGCTTGTCTTCCCAAAGCGAATATTTTTACCTGGGCAACTGCTCAGGGTTAGGTTCTCACAGGAGATAGATTTGCTAAATTGGGCTATTGCAGTCCATCTAGGTGCCCTTTATGCCATGAAGCAGAAGAGACTGTAGATCATTTGTTTTTGAATTTCCAGTTTTTGCAAAGAATATGGCAATGGTTATGTTCAAAACTCCAATGGAAAACAACTTTTCCTAATAAATTGATAGATTTGTTAAAGGCATGGCCTTCTCCTTTGAAGAACTCAATTTTTGGAAATTTATGGGTGTCGAGCCTGTCGATGGTCTTATGGGAAGTTTGGAAGGAGCGAAACAGGTGCATCTTCCAAGATAAGGAGTTGTCAATTCCAAGGTTGCAGTGTAAAATTGAGGCTTGTTTAGTGGAACTCTTCAACACTAGATTGAAAGAGTTGAATCCAAAGAGAGGTAATTTCTCCGCTTGGGATTCTTGGATTTAAAAAAATTGGTCTGGCATTAAAGCTCCTACCTGTGGGAATTCAAGGGGGGTTGCATCTTTGGAAGAACATGGTAAGGTGATCTGGCCTCCACCTAATCTGGGCTGGGTAAAACTGAACTTTGATGGGGCCTCTAAGGGAAATCCTGGTCCTTTTGGTGTGGGTTGTATTGTAAGAGATTTTGAAGGAGAGGTTTTGGGGAAATTGGTGAAGTCTCTCCCGAAAGGTACAAATAATGCCGCCAAATTCCTGGCTCTTATTCTTGGTTTGGATCTTTGTAAGGAATTGGGGGTGAGGAGAGTAGTAATTGAAGGGGATTCCACTCTTGTGATCAATGCTTTGAGGTCCAAATATATTCCAAATTGGAAGTTAGGGGAGAAGTTGGATGTGGCTTTGGGGCAAGGTGTAGTCAGTCCCAACATCAAGGAAACATGTATAGTCAGGATCTAAATTCTGTGGGGGGTAGGGTAGGCGTCCCTCCAGATTGGCAGAGGGGATGTGGCCCAATCGATGCCACTGTGGCTGCTTGGAGGACGTTAGGAGATCAGTGTTAGTAGTACACCCTTGCAAGCATTTGAATGGGCAGTCTTGTTGTTGTATGAAGCTAGCTGGAGGTAGCTTTGGCTCCTTTTCCTATGCTTTGAGTGCAACACTCATATTATCTGAAGGATTTAATCCCTTCGAAAAGGACATCTAGCATGCTCGAAGGAGGGTCACTTGTCTTGGGTGATGACAGCTTGGTGAATGGCGTCTAGTACTTATTAAAAGCTTATTTCAAAGCCAGTGCATGGTTATTTCATTTTTCTCTTTCTGCTTGAAGGTGGTGGCTGTTTGTTTCCTCTCGTCTGCGAGAGGTTAGTGCAAGGGTGTTGATGGAGAAGCGCTCAAGATTTATTGTTGAGGTTTCAGTGGATGGTTTGGCAAGATTTGGTGTGGACACTTCAGTTTCGTTGCAGTCGAAGGCACTACATGCTTCTTTTAGGGAAATCACAGACCAAAGGTTGAAGTGCATTTTGTCCAACAATGATCCTTTGTTAGTGGTGGAAATTAAGATGGTTTTGGGTGTTAGGCATTTGGAAAACAAGGAATATGGGAGGGATAATTTGCATGTTTCCTCGGGTTTTATGGCCTCCCTCATAGACAATCAAGTCCCCAAAGTTGAGGCGAAGGTGTTGCTAGTGAAGATGTTTAGGAAAGATTTGGTGGAGGGGGTGGACAAGGTTCTGCATGTTGTGGTCGAGGGTAAGGGTATTTCGAGGCCCTGTGATTTGGAGCTCCTTTGGTGTTTGGATGAAGCGGTGAAGGTATATCCTTTCCTGCTAGATTTGCATGGTCCAACCCTCATGCAACATCAGATGATAGTGGTGGTGGCCGTGGAATTTTGGAAGAAATTCTTTGAGCTACAGGCGGTTGGTGGCATTGATTGGGTTAAATATTTTGAGGCCTTTGCAAAGGCCAATGGTTTTTTGTGAGTATGGCTCTGGGTTGGTTTGTGTCTGTATAGGGTTTTTTTTTTTGTGTCTGGTGAAATGAGGGTGATGCCCTGTTTACATAGTTGGCATTCAAACGACCTTTTTGCTTTGTTTAATAGACGGATAGGTGTAGTTGTGGGGTTGGATAGGTTGGTTGTTTTCCTGTAAGGTGGTTCTAGTGGTTGGTCTTTTTTGGCATAGCGGCTCCCTGTATTTTTTGGTGGTTGAATTTGGGTTCCCTACGTAGCAGACGCTTGTAGTTTTTAATTAATATTAATATAATACTCATCTTGTGTATAAAAAAAATGTGTCTAAAAAATATAATTAATATATCACAAACAATATTAACATAAACTCACTATTAACAAATAAAAATATATTATTAAAATGTTATTAAATATATTATATTTTAAAAACTAAAACTGTAGTTCAAATAAAATATTAAAAATAAATATAAACTATATTAAAATTGTTAAAAGTAAAATTCTAATTTTTATATCTAAAATTACAAGTAATACCAAACTTAAAAAGTGAAAAATAAAATGAAACTTATTTAAAAAAGAAAATGCCAATTTGTAATTTATTGATTTATTATTAATATTATTATTAGTACTTGCCATTGGCATAGTACTATTGTAATGACTTTGGCTTTTTTTAGTTAACTAGTTATTACCTAAGTTTTCAACCAATCAAAACAATATTTAAAACAAAAAATTAAAATAAAAATTCAATTTTGTAAAGTCAACTTGTAAAATATTTACTTTATAAATTATAAAAAATATTTTGTGCATATGATTGTTAAAAAAAAAATTTGTGTGTGTTATTGGGGATAAAGAATATTTTTTTGTGCATATGATTAGTTAAAAAAAAATTGTGTTATTGGGGATAAAGCAATTAAACATTTTTTTAAGGAATGATTTTCATTTTTTGCTTTACAAAATCATTTCATTAAATCTTTCTAAAATAAAAAAAATGTGATTTATTTTGACATTTTAAGAATGATTTTTTTTATGTAATTGTTATTTTTTATTAAAGAAAATCTTTACAAAAATCAATTAACTATTTTATAGAGATTTGGATCTCACACTATTAAAATAAAAAAATTAAAAAAAAAATTGTATTATTATTTCCATTAAACTAATATCTTTATCTATATTTTTAATATTTTATGGTATAATTTGATTATATATGTGTTCCTTCTTCTTTCCATTAATAAGATTTTTTTATATTAATTTATATTAATATATATAGTTTCTTCAAAAAATTATAACCTATAATATATAGATATATAAGATAATATATAACTTAATGTAGGTTATATATATAATAATTTCCATTAAACTAATATCTTTATCTATATTTTTAATATTTTATGGTATAATTTGATTATATATGTGCTCCTTCTTCTTTTCATTAATAAGATTTTTTCATGTATATTTTATATTAATATATATAGTTTCTTAAAAAAATTATAACCTATAATATATAGGTATATAAAATAATATATAACTAATGTAGGTTATATATATATAATTTATAAATAAGTTGACCTATATTATGTAGGTAATATATTAATTTATATTATATATTTATATACAATATAATATAGGTTATTTTATTTTGTAGGTTCTCCTTTCATATATATTTATATATATTAATAAACTATCTTAATTGACTACTATGTTAATTATAATATTAATATTATTATATTATTACTATTAATATAATTAATATAATAGTAAATCACTATATTAATAATTATAACAATATTTTAAAATATATTAATATTACAATATTATCTATTTACTTAGTTTATATAATACAATTTATAAATAATTAATATTAAATTAGAATATAATATATTTATTATATTAGTAGTATATTTAACTTCAACTATAATATGAAGATTTCACTATCAAATTCAAAATCAACTAGAATCAATCTAAGAATTATTTTTAATAATAAATCATTTGATTATTTAATGTTTAGCAAATATGTATTCTAAATAACAAACTCAACTTCAACTTTATTAGTCATAGTTATGTCTAGTACAAATAATTCATAAACTACTTCCTTCTCTCAATGAATGGGTTCATTATATAAATATTCAAATGTATTCAACTTTAATTTTTTTGAAAAAAAATAACACCAAACAATAAACATTTATTCCAATTTATTTTATTTTCAAATATTTAACATCAAACAAGATATTTACATTACATAACCAAAACATATAAAAAAACCAACGCTATTAATCAAACAAAACACAAAATACAAAAGTCAAAACTAAAATACAACAATTAAAAAAAAAATACATTTAATTTTATTCACATTAATTAAACTTACATTTATTTTTATTCCAACTCTACAATTCTCTAATTGGAATACTACAAAGGCAAGTACTGGCCACTATGTGGCACTTAGAGCCTAAAAATATATTTATTTAATTAAAAAACAATATTATTTATCAAAATGCTTGTGTTTAAAAGAAAAACAATTCTTATCCTATGTTTTTTTACATAAGAATGTTGTTTTTTTAATTATATATTATATTTTTTAATATTTTAGAAAAATTTGATGGTTGAGATGATTTCAGAATCATTCTTCACAATTTTCAACCATTGATTTTCTATAAGTAGGTCGTTTCACTCATATAAAAACACCTTCCTCGTAAATATGCTAGAGAGTATGTGTTTGTGCATGGATGCACTTGCAAATTCTGACTAGATTTTCAAACAATTAATAATAAGTGCTAAATAATGGAATGAACTAAATTTAGACAAATCTAGATTTTTCTTTTAAAGAAATTAAGCATTATATGATTATGAAATATTTGAATACAGATTTAAAACATAAAGCAATGCAAATGAACAAAGAAATTGGTTAATAAATCGGAAAAATACTGCAAATGAAAATAAAATGTTCCCATCCAATTGTCTAATCAATATTTATCTATAGCTTTTATGTGATAAGTGAATTTTGAAGGCTTTTACATGATATTTTGTGAAGATTTTTACCATTATATCACAATCTAGATTCCAAGGGCTGGACATTCAAATTTTACAACTTTGCTTAAATGGTTGCCACCTTCCCTCGCAGTTGAACTCCTAGATTTGCCTCGCATTGCACCCTATAAATCACCACTGAAAACTTTACATGTATCAGTAAGCTTAGCTCTCCGAAAGCAGAAGAGAAGAATTATGTCAACAATCACAGTGCCATCTCCCACTCCCTCTCCTACTCACGACTCTGAACAGGTCAGGAAGGCTTTTGAAGGTTATTACTATTTCGAATCTGAATGAAAGATAATATCTTTTTATCTGATGAAGATGTTTTTATGCATGTTACTATATTAATTTGATGAAGTATCAACTACATCTCAGGTATCGGATTCTGAACGGTGGCGGTATTTCTAATTCTGATCAATATCGATGCCGAGATTCTGATCTTTACTTTTGTTTGTTTCTGTTCATAGATGATGGAAATTTTTTGTTTTGGATTTTGGGTCTTTAACAAATTGATAATGTTCTCGTCAGTACAATGTAGATCATGGATTCTTAATGTTGTTGGTGGTGGGTTTGATAGATAAGTGTTAAGAGTCGAATAAAACAGGGTAGATAGATCTGAAAAGTCTGTAACTGCTTCTTCTAGAATGCCTTCGATCTTTGTAGGTTTGGGTGGTAATGCACGGGCTCTGACATCGTTGTAAATGCCAAGGCCTTTTTAAGCAATTGGATTTTCGACGGTGCGACATTTGTAGAAATCATGTTTTGGGATTCACAGTGAGGTATTAATACTCCGAGTGAACCCTCCAATAACCCATTTCTCATGGTTTTTTGTCCTTTCTATGACCAATCTCTTGCGAGCAGATTTATCCCCACAATCAAGCCTGCAATCATTGGAGGGACCACCATTGAAAGGATGGTTCCAGCCATTAAATAATTCACTTATTTTATTGGAGAAATGAGCCACATCAGAACCGTAATAAGGAGACTACCAAAAAGCCTGTCACAAAGAAGGTCCGTAGGTCAGTGTTCCAGCATGCACATGGAAGGTCTTAGGTTCGTGTTGCAGCCGACCCACAGAAAATAACATATGTAAGCCAAAAACTTGATATCTAAAACTGCCAAAATTCTATGGATGCTTTCAGCCATACTTTTCTGTACCATCATCTTTCAGCCATGCTTCTCTGAACCCTAGATGATGGTATTCAAATAGCAAGCAAAAATATGAACACGTCCAATAACTATGCATATAGTAGTTAAAATCTTCATTGATTTATTTGAGAATGAAACGGAAAACCAAAATATAAATGAACAGGGAAACTGAAATCTACAACTACCACAAACATATAATTTATCACTGTAAACACTGTTCAGTATCTTACATTCTACATAAGAAAGATCATTATTATTAAACTTTTCATGGACATATTGGGTGTTCTACCACTGAGCTGCTGTTGGAAATATAATCCCAACTACTTCAGCTGTACTCATATCAACATTGAAGTAGCATTGAAGACAAATTAAGAAGAAAGATTTTGAAGATTGATTTCAAAAGATTTTAAAGGACTTCACATTAAATTCTACATAGGTTTCACACACTTTCTGGGTGCTATAAACTATAATATTTTATCTGTTGTTTTTTGTCCTTCGTAGAAGCTTAGCTTTCTATATATTGGTTGAAGTTTATTTTGTTATTCACTCTCTCAAGAGTCTAGCTCTGCAGAGCTGTAAGGAAATGAATAGCTGTATGTTTGTCAAAGAGCAGAAGCTCCAGCAAGAGTCCGATAATGCAATGTATGTTTCTATGAGCAGCAGCTCAGTAGGTGTTTGCAACTATTTATGTAAGGAGTATGTAATGGGTTTATGTTTGACAGAAGTATGAGAAACGCAACAGCCATTTATGAATGTAATGGTATCAGCTATGTAATGGTGTTTAAAGGAATGAGTTGAAATTTGTTTTCTGTTTGTGTTGCTCTGTTTACTCTTCCCCTTTCAAATCCAACCTCATGTTAGTGACCAGTCCATCTTTGGATTGTGTGGCTCATTTTTCAAAACCCCTCTTGAACCGCACTGCAGGCGCTCAAAATCCAAGCTTGGCCTTGATATCATGTTTGGTTTTCCATTGGCCAATTAGAGTCGAACTCAGGACCTGCCATTGCTACAGCCCTCTTAGTGAGAGGTTTTGGATATGGTTCATTTTTGTAGAAACCTCAGTTTCCGCTTCCTCGGACCCGACTGGTTTTTGATTGTTTTTGGGTTTTTTTGTGATTTTTGAGCATATATGCAATAATGCGATTTTGCAAGGAATTGAAAATAAATTCTATAAAAATTATTTAACTTCGGAAATAACAGGATCTAATACAAATACTGATGCCAGTCTATTAATTTGTCTTCTGAGACGGTTACAATGAAGATCCTATTACATGCAAATTAAAAGGCAATGAATTTTATTAGAAAACCTGATTTGCTGCAATATGGTACGGCTGCAATAAATACTTCTTTTCCCTCCTTTTGTTGATCCAGAACAGTGCCAGGAATGTAGGCGCCCAAGATGGCAATGGTAGACTGAACCAAATGTAGGCAATTTTCCTTGGAAGAGCACTTTTCCTCGAAGAGCACGGCCTCGGTATCGCAGCACGGCCGACGCTAAAGAATAAATGTAAATTGTACGGCCTCCTTAAGACTCTCCAAATCTTCTTGAAATATGCGCTTCAATGGATAATTCCTTTGTAAATGATTTACTAGCTAAACCCCTGAAGTTTGAAACCTCTGTGAATGCTCTGTAATTCCTTCTGAGTGAAGAAATCCCTCTGCTGGCAATAAATCGGATGATATCTCACACCCTCTGAATCGCTCTCATTGGAGATGGCTCGTTCCCCAATGCATTCGAGACTGAAACCCTAGGCTTCTGTGCTCTGCTCAAGACTTGATCAATTTTCAATTCACAAATGACATAATGGCTCGAATTTCCAAGCAAATGGCTTATACACATGAAAAGTGCGAATTCCTCAATAATAGGGAATCATTAAAATATTTCGAACTTTTCATTTTAATCTTTCAATAGTCTCAGCCAAATTTTTAATTATAAATTTAATCGTCAAATGGCCCCCTTTTCATGATGGGCGACCCCTTCACTGAAATCACTTAAGTTATAATAAAATATTATAACTTTATATTATAATGCTTCCACAATTAATATTTAATTAAATCAATTAAATCAATTAAATATTAATATCTCTCTCAATATAAAATATGCTCGAGCTGCCTCAAGTCAAGCCGACCGAGGGAAGTGATTCTCAGACTTAATCCACTCCATAACGCTAAAAATAGTAGGGTCCTAATGAAAGTACAGCCGAATACTACTAAAAATAGCAACTACAAGTGTCCTAATGAGTTCAACGAAGCCAACTAATCAAATATCACAATCGAGATCGAAGCCAGTCTAACATGACCCTTCTATCCAATCTATCACCTCACGAGGGTCGATAATAGCTAATTTTGTGCTCACGAGATGTCAACTAGAAGTGGACATGACAATTTTCCAACATTAGACAACAAATTGAAATCTGGAATACCTTTGTGAATGTGCTTCACCTATTACTGATGACATAGCACTTTAGCCAATTTAATCCATGTTGTGGAGAAACTATCGATTGCACATATAGATGCTAAAGATACACCAATAGGAAGTATGGACATGCTAAATATACACCAATAGGAAGTATGGACATGTTGTTGGAACCCATGCTGAGAAGGGATGCGTTTATTGACAAAATCTATTAGTCATTTAATTTACAGTATCCCGAGTAAATATGTGTCCTAGGATATTAGTTATTTGATGTACATATTTGTTTGTAATCAGTAATACTACTGCTAATTCTTGGAATGTAAATTTACATCTTTGTTTATGGGGTTTTCTGAGTTTTTGAAAACCTTCATATCATATTTGGAAGGCATCCTGCAAATAAAAAACAGTCTCAGGGCCTTTAAAATATTTTACATTTTTTATCTAGAGCTTTCATTTGTTAATTCTAGATGTAATATTTTGTTGTTCATTCATATGATGCGTTGTACATATGAAACTTACAGCTTCATGGCCAAGCAGAGGCCTTAAAAATCCAACTTGCAGTTACATCCTGCCTACTGCAAATTTAGCATTTAAAGAGTTTTTAAATATTTACTAACATTATTTGAGGAAGAAGGATTTTAATAGGATAAAGGATTGCATAAATGTTTTATTTAATGCATTTCAGTTATTTTAATATTTTTGACAAAATGAAACTATAATATTGATTTTCCTTCCAGGTTGGGGTACAAACGAGAAATTAATTATAGAGATATTGGGACACAGGACTGCAGCTCAGAGGAAAGCAATCAGGCAAACATATACTCAGTTGTATGAGGAGGATTTCCTGAAGAGATTGAAATCAGAACTCACACAGGGTTTTGAGGTGTATAATCATCTTATTTTTCCACTAATAGTGAATCTAGTATCATGATTCAATGTTCAACCAATTATATGGATATGTTTGTAATATTGTATGTTGATCTTTGAGTTGTAGATTGTACATGTCTTCTTAAATTGCCTTGTTCCTTTGCCATTGCAGTATTTTTAGAAGCTTTTTCTATCCAAAAAGCCATTTAATTTTGGATTTTTACTGTTGTGAAAGAGGTCTTTGATACTTTGGGTACTGGAACCCGGGGAGCGTGATGCTCTCCTAGCAAATGAAGCAATAAGAAAGTGGACTCCAAAGAATAGGTCACTGTTAGAAATTTCTTGCACTCGGTCTTCAGCTGAGTTGTTGACGGTGAAACAAGCATATCATGCACAGTACAAGAAGTCTCTTGAAGAAGATGTTGCTTCACATACACAGGGAGACTTCCGTGAGGTACTTGGTTCTTTGCTAACTGTTGTGCTATGATTTATTTGAATCACAGAAAGGGTTGCACTTGCACATTTTTCAGTAGGTCCTTGAGAGCAACTAGTTGAAATTTTGAGGGAACTTATTTTACTTAAGATTTGCATGTCATATGTCCAAAACATCTGGGTATCATGTTGAGGCAATAAAGTGCCTCTGGTTTTTTGGTTTCTTAGATAATTCCTAATTAATTACGTTGATCAATATTTAATTAATTCCTCACAAAATTCATCTTAGTTCATTTCTGAGTTGTTTTCTTTGATTGATATTTAATAAATGCTGCTGATTATTAGTTGCCCTTGTAAGTTCAGCTCTTGTTTGCCCTTGTAAGAACATATCGATATGAAGGCCCAGAAGTAGATATACACCTGGCCAAGTCTGAAGCCAAGCAACTGCGTGAGGCCATAAAAGAAAAGGCTTTTAATCATGAGGAACTCATTCGGATATTGAGTACAAGAAGCAAAGCTCAGTTGAATGCCACTTTCAATCATTATAAAGACGAATATGGTCATCATATCAACAAGGTATTAACTATGCGCCTATAAATTTCTACCATTTCCTTCCTTTTCCATGCTCAAACTATATTATTAAACACTTATCTGTAGTTTGCTATGGATTTTATTTACAGTTAGTTTTTCGCTTATGCCCTTTTGGTTATGGTAAGTTTTTGATTAGGTGTGCGAATGTGTTCTTTATATATGGCTGTGTTCAGCCATATATATATATATATATTGAAGGGAAATACTGCTATAAAATTGTAGCTTTCAGAGTTTACAATAATCCATCAGTGGCTAAATATGAGATTTTGATGAACAAAGACTGCTATGTATCAAAGGATATCATATATGTGATCCGTCCATAACAAATAATATCAAGGAAAAGCTGAAGAACCAGAGAAGAAACATATCTAGAATAGTATCTGTTGTGTTTGCTGCTGTATATCCCACATAGAGGCCTAAGTATACCTGCCATTCGAGTATATTGTCAAATCTTTATGTCTGACTGTGCATATCAGTTTGTGTTGCCATTGAATGTATAGTAAAATCTGATGCCTAATGTGCAAACTGTGAAAGATCAATTCAGGTGGCATGTATAGGATATAAATTCAGAGTGTATGGTGGAAAAATGTGTCATAGATATTGCCCAGAATTCATTTGTTCAAAATAAGTTTGCACCTGTTCAAAACACACTCCTGGACATGTATGGTTTATGAGAAGAAAAATTACAGGGCTTAACTGCGATTGGGAAAAACATTTATCAGATGAAATCTAACAGAGCTTAACTAAAATCAGTTGGTCTTATAAACTTTTTTAAAATGATTTTTTTTTTTCTTCCCAAGGTTTGCCTGGGTTTGCCCTACGAATGCACAGGGTTTCTACTTAGACTGTAGGTTTGTCTCAGGTACTAGCACTGGCATACTGTAACACCCAACTTCATCTTCAGCTATAACTACCAAAATTTCTGCTGAGTATAACTAATTGTTTTCATTCAAGAGTTTCCAAATCGATTTCAGCCGGATCAATTTAAATTTTTAACGAACTTCTTACAGTTACTAGAAAAGCAGTTAATTTACCAACTTCAGCTGAAGAGCAACAAAATAACTAACAACCTAGGGTTTTCCAAAACAGATATAACGAACTAAAAAGAGAATAACTGCTAGGGCATCATTAACTAACTCGCATCTTTCACCCACTCATAAAACTAGGGCTTCATTTGCAGTTAGACGGAAAATTCAATTCAATTCTATTGTCATTACATCATACAATTCATCAACTAACTTTTAATTTCATTTCAACTGAAAAGAAAGCTATTAATTGTAAACATATAACAGGAAATTGCAGAAGGATAATAATTACTTTTCTTTGCTTCCGGAGAGTAACAAACAATTACTACAGCTATGAAATAAATATAATAGCTGAATGAATCAAGTAACTATCTCACTAATTAACTGCAGAATCTTACAACGTACATTAACATAAAAGAATAACCTTCATGGCATAAATGAAGATAAACTTTAATTAGCATTGCATGTACCTGGATTTACGAGTGAGGAAGAAGTACATTTGACATCATCTTCATGTTGTTATACTTGGGAATCTTTATCAAGGAGGGAAAGAGAATTATCATCAGGGGATTTACCGCCCAACCAAGACCTACTGGTCTCTCGAGTTTCTTCAACTGAAGAACCCGCCCTTCATGAGGGTAATCAACATGGATCAAATTATCATCATGCCTCTAAGCCTGGTGTCAAGGACCTATACCTCCTGATCAACCTAAGGGTACCTCCCAAATAGAAAGGCCTCTCTAATCAGTGGTATATCTGGTACTTGATAGCTGACAGATGCTAAATCTAGCATCGTACCTTGGCTAAGGATTTTAATATTTTTTGACACTTCTGTGCTGATGTCTCTGGAACTACTGTGCTGACATCTCTAGCACTCGTGTGCCGATGTCTCTGGCACTATTGTGTCGTCAACACTCTCACCCTTGCTCGACATGATAATTCTCAGATCAAGTTTAAATCTTACCATATCTGGTTTGGTTTCAATCTTCTCTTAGTTCAAGGTTAAGTCTTAACAGAACTTGGTTTGATTTCACATCTTGTTTAAGGGTTATGTCATTATCCTCTTAAGAAAGAGAGGAACTCATCTCGAAACTTATCCCATCTGAGTAATAATGGTAATCTACTATTCTCAATTTAATGAGGAACGATTAAGAGTCTTATTCGATAATAAGGATTCAGAGTTTAGTATTACAATGTCCTGAACTCACATCTTCTCAAAAAAAAAATGGTATATCAATTAATATCAAACATATAAAGAGAATCTTAGTTCCAAGTCAATTCACACCTTGTAAGACCATTTGGTTTACTTGACACTTAAAGAGAAAGAGACGAGAATTGACCCTCAAAAAGGTTCCATCAGATTAACATTACCACAACTTAGTTCTCATTAAATCTCTTCTTTTCGAATGTTGTTTTTCATTGGGCACAAACACGCTGAGAGACATATCTGATTTATTGGGGTTTTCAGATCTCTAACATTTTAACTTCTTAGTCTATGCCACAAGGTCTGGGTAGAAGTATTTCTCTTAAGTTTAAGCTCCTTACATAACATATATTTGAATAGAGAGACTTTGCTCAGTCTCTTTCACTACTCTTATAGCAAAACGACTTACTTTAACCAAATATTGCTTCCATTGAGTACCTATACACGGTGATACATATTCGGTGAGGAGATCCTTCAGGTTTTTAACATTTAATCTTTGTTTAAAAGACATGGAGTGAGGAAGGAAAATACACTATTCCAACTCAGATAAAAGAAGAGAAGCCCGAAAACAAGTCTATATCATTGACCAGGTTCACAACAGAAGGAGTCTTCTGTCGGCCAAGCCCAGTATAAGAATATTGCAAAAGCTCAGATTCGAATGCTATCAAAAGTCAAGGAAAATTCCATGTGATTTCATTATATTCTAAAGGATTTTTAATTACGATTCTAGATCCTTTCGATACAGGTTAAAAACAAAAAGATTTGTTTACATGCTTCACAGAAGGGCTCGATTTGGTGAAAAGGAAGATGACCCAGATCCAATTCAAATTAATTGAGGCAGAGAACAAGAAGTGCTCAGTTCTGAACCCTAAATCTAACAGTGAATAAATTAGTGATTCAAGTAGTTTTCAAGTCGGCATTGGTTACCAGAGCAAAAAGAATGAAAGATTCTTCACTAAGAAATTTTGGCATAAAAGTCTTCACTGTCATGACAGAGATAACCAGAATCGACCAAGAGACAATCTTCTCACACTACGATGCTTGACTTATAATATTCATCAAGGAGTTTTCAATTAAGATTAAGATATCTCGATAAAGACTTTATTCGCACTTATCAAATACTATTACTTGCTTGTCAATTGAAGATTTCGGTGGTCAGAGAAGAATTTAGAGTGCTACTTAAAGAATACCGGAACAAATGGAAGGACGACTAGACTTCCTCTTCCAGAGATTGAGTCAAACTACCCACCAAGTTTCCAATGTTTCCCCGGAACAGAGATTCGGTTGAAGATGCAACTCCCAATCGTACGACTCCAAGTTTAAGCTCGAATACCACCCAAATGAGAAGTCAATTTGACTCAGAGTTTTAGAAATGAAAGCAATGAATTAAAATGATGGCTCCAACGGATGGGGGATATTCTTACTGACATAATGATGTTAAGCTACCACGACAAGGATAGAAGAGTGATTCTTCTTGGCTCGACTGGAGATTAAACACTGGTATGATGCTTCATCCAAATACAAAAAGAGGAAGATTTTTTTTGAATACAGGAAAGGTGGAATAATTTGCAATCCGGAGTTCTGAATGGAGCAGAGCAATAGCCCCCCAAGCGGTGTAAAGTGTAGCGAAGAAAATTGAATTTTTTTCCCCTCCGTGAGAGAGACCTTTCCCCCATGATTAAAGTGCGAAGGCTCTTCGAATTCCAAGATTGCAAGATCAAACCGCGACTTCTTGGCTCCCCTCTCAGCTGTTTCCAACTGGAGGCATGCAGAAAAGATGGCGGAATTACTTCTGCCCTCCAAGAATCGTTGATGACTTCCATTCTCTTAGCTTTTGCCACTAAAATTATTTCTTCTTTTATTATTAACTTTAATATTAATTAACCATTGCAAAAATATATTTATATATCAAGAATTACTTCGCTCAAAAGAGGATATTATTATTTAATATTTATTTATATCTATTATTTTAATTTAATATTTATAAACCTTTTGAAATCTCCTAAAAAGGTGATTAATGATATTTATATATATATATATATATTTAAAATTGACTTGCATAACGGTAATTATATTTAATTACTTTTGACCAAGTTACTACTTCGATACATTGTCTTACACTGACCAAAGGTTTGATGATAAAATTGATCCATTGTTAACCACGTCCTCTCCCTAATGATATTTCCCTTTCTCTCGTGGCGTCGACAATCCTGCATCCACTGACAAGCATTATGGTTAGATCGTTCTCAACGGCTAAATAATATGCATTTAAATTTAATCTTATGATCTTATTCAACTTCACGTGAACAATAAATTCACTTGCAAAATAAAGAGTTCGTTAACATTACAATTACGATAAAAAGAACAACTATTGCATTCTCAATGTCATAATCACATGAAAGCAGTTATTTGCAACTAACATTGCATTCAAAATACATAACCAACATATAGTCTCCATGTA
>VDFB02115744.1:431386-475844 GCA_007258455.2 Sequoia sempervirens | reverse complement strand
CTTCCTTCCTCTACAAGGCGGCCTGCTTAACCGTCAGAGCCTTTCGTCGGCGCTTGCGTTCATGCATTAGGTGATTTTTGTAACTCTTCGAGCTAGAGGTTGGAGGTTGCGAAGAGGCAAAAGACTCCTGCTCAGCCATGGGAGTGTCCACCAAAATTGTTTCCAACGGAGGGACATGCTCTTGAATGGAAGCAGGAGGAGCAGGTTGAGAAGCAATGGGGGGAGTCGACTCTAGTGCCTCAACAACAGGCCTCTTCTCATTTACTGCTTTTGGAGAAGGAGCGGTGGGAGGTCGCAGAGGCCGAGACATAGAGGATTCCCCTCGAGGACCTTTCTTTTTGCCATATCGAATAGGCCTAGGCTACGTGGGTAGAACATGAAGCTCGAATGCGGGACGCTTAGGCTTTCGTCAAGCGGGCACCATAGGATTCTCTCGCAAACATGGAACATTATCTAATGGTGACACAGTGAGGCAAGAGGAAGCATTATGTTGGACAACGAGTGAAATATTCTGAGCCAATTTTTTCGTTTTTTCAATTAACAGATTACAACATTACAATCAAAGTACCCGTTAAGGTTAGAAGATAAACCAAAACGTACTGAAACAACTCTAACCAGGATGGTGCCGATGATGGCGAGCATTGGTCAGAGGATCTTCTACTCTAAATGCTGGAAAGGGAACTCGACGTCAAGTATGTGCTACCCAATCCAATGCGGAGTGAGGGGCGACCATATGACGGAGTGATTACAATAACAATGCTTGAAAGAGAAATGCTAAAAGCTGAAAACACTCGACACCCAGAATGTGCTTGCTAACCCAAGATGGGAAAGTAGCTACCATAGGGCGGAGCTATAACTATTACAATAACTTTAATTGAAATTGAGAATTACAACCAGATTTGAACAAGAATGAAATGACTGCCAGTACTACTGTCAGTTTTACAAAATAAGAAGTATTCGCCTGCCAATATCTTGTGAAATTAAAGGATCAGCATTACATCATAGAGAACTACCCATATCTTGGATAATATTCCAAACAATAATACATTCAAAGAGCAATACAATAATTCTCGACGGGATACAAATCGCTTCAATCCAATGTAACCAACCTATGGAAATGCTCATATGCCCATATTCGCCAACAACTTGTTCAATTGGCATGATCTTTTTGATGCACAATACTTCTATGATGGCTTCAAACTAACACCCCAAAACAAAATTCAAAATGAAACCAATAATTAATGTACTAATTTCAATGCAGCCTAAATGGTACCTGGCCAAACCGAAATGGGCACTTCCTTTAAAAAATTAATGTACCCTAAAAATTCTACAACTTTGAGATGGTGGTTTGTGGCCTAGCAGACAATAAGCTATTACCCAGAACACTGTTTTTGGTATTTTTTGATTTATGATAAAAAACACGGTTCTGCTGTATAATGAATGCAATAAGCTGAAAACACTAATATGCCAAATAAAACTAACAATGCAATAAGCTGAGAACAATGCACAACTAAATGCAACTCACAAAGACTGAATCACCACTAGATGTTGTCTTGCAAACACGAAGCGATGCCCGAGCTAGGAGGCCTTCATTCCTCGAAGCGATTCCAGAGCCAATCCGGCAGCATAACAGTATGGTAGACAAAAGATGATGAAATGATGCTCAAGTCTTCTTTTTATAAGTTTCGGTTGATTTCACGAAACCCTAAAATCTGCTTCAATGTCAAAACCCTAACCCTTTCTTCAAGAGGGCGTACTTTTCCTTCAAGGCTTAACATTTGATATTTAAAATAAATACCATACTTTGATAAATGCGCCCTTCATACTTGATTTGACTTTGGCAATAATTAAAATAATCTTTTAATGAGGGCGCCACCCTCAAAGACCACTTTTTTAAAAACAACATTAAGTCAATAGTCTAGGCCAAGGGGTCAACGTAAAAATATAATATTTAAAACGTGACTTTTAATTAAATGACTTAACTTATCCCTCTGAATGTGCCCTGAAGCCAATACTAAGGTAATCAACTAACCAAACCGAAGCAGGAAGTCAACCAAGCTGAACCCAACTGGAAAGCTGCCAAAAATAGAATTTACTAAAAATAGTAAATTCCAGAAAATGCTCTGAATGCCAAAAGGAACATACCACTGCGAAGCTCTCTGAAAACCCAGAAAGAATCCGCCATCAAATCCACCAACTCCGAGCAAAGACAACCTCAAAAATAGGAAACCCTAATTTTACCTTCCGACTAGCCTTCGGGTTTCCAGAAAAAGGCCAACGGTCACAGAGATGATTAGGATTGAGAAGGGGACATTACAATCCGCCCTCCCCAAGATTGCTTGTCCTCGCTAACGCGAAACTAGATGCTACAATATTCATCACTTTCCCCAAGTTGCATCCTCCATAGGCGTGTTCTTCCACTTTACCGTATCTTCGATGGTTCTTTTTTCCTCAAAGAACATTCCTCTCGACATCGCATTCCTCCTCGAATTAGAACCAATCGGCCTTCATCCAACTGGAGGCAATCATGAAGCAACCACATTATGTCCAAGTGCCTTCTTACAGACACGCGGAAGCGCTATGCACTTCAAGCATCGGGTTGTAGCTCTAATTCATAAGCTATTGCCCCAACTTTTCTGATGACCCTAAAAGGCCCATAGAAGCAAGGTTTGAGCTTCTCCGCTCCACTCTTCTTGAGAGTAGACTGTCTATAAGGTTGTAAACGAAGATAGACCATATCCCCAACCTCAAAAGAACGCTCAACATGCCTCTGATCAGCATACAACTTCTGCTGATTTTGTGCAATCTGCAAATTATCCCTCAAGGATTTCATTATGTCTTGACTATGCTGCAATAAATCCTTGGCTAGGGGTGCTTTGCTTTCACCAAACACCAAATCGGCAAAACTAGGTGCTTCATACCCATAAAGTGCCAAAAAAGGAGACATCTTAATTGACATATGAAAAGTAGAGTTGTAGCAGTACTCGCCTATATGCAGCCACTTGACCCAAGCTTTCTGTTGTTCTGACACATAATTTCTCAAGTAGCCTTCCAACCACTTGTTCACCACTTCTGTTTGCCCATCTGTTTGGGGATGGTAACTAGTGCTTGGGGTGAGCACAGTACCACTCATTCTGAAGACTTCTTGCCAAAACGTACTTAGGAACTTGCTGTCCCTATCACTCACAATGTTCTTTGGCAACCCATGTAGCCTAAACACTTCTCGAAAAAACAGATCTGCAACTTGGGCTGCAGAAAAAGTGCTGGTAATGGCGAAGAAATGAGCAAATTTGGTTAGCCTATCCACCACTACATAAATACAATCCTTCCCTTGGGCCTTGGGCAACCCTATGATGAAGTCCATCGAGATACTTTCCCATTTTTGATTGGGAATAGGAAGTGGTTGCAGCAACCCGGCTGGTAATGTATGCTCATTTTTATTCGCTTGACAAACAGGACACTCCTGAATGTAGCGTTGAACTTCTCCTTTCAATCCTTTCCAAGAAAACCTTTCTCGGATCTGCCTATAGGTCTTGAAAAAACCTTGGTGACCAGCAACTGGAATGTCATGAAAAGTCAAAAGAATCTTCTTCTTAAGCTTAGAATCAGCCACCAGAAAGATTCTTCCCTTATAATGGATCAATCCCTCAACCACCTGGTACCTTTCATCATGGAAAGTACCTTCCAGAATGCTGGTTGCAAACTGATTTTTGGCATAATCAGCAACATGTCTCTCCAATCTGCAGTAAGCTCACACAATGAGCTAAGATGAGGCCTTCTAGAGAGAGCATCGGCCACGACATTATTTTTCCCTTTGACATATTCAATGTCAAAGTCGTAAGCTTGAAGCTTACTCACCCATTTCTGTTGCCTCTCATTTAGGTCTTTCTGGTGCATGAAATGCTTGAGGCTATTGTGGTCCGTCTTAACCATGAACTTGTTCCCCACCAAGTACTGCCTGAACTTGGCTAATGCATGCATAATGGCAAGCATTTCTTTGTCATAAATTGAGTATGTCCTTTCAACACCCCGTAATTTTCTGCTCTCAAACACGATAGGGTGTTTGTCTTGCATCAGAACAGCCCCCACTCCTTCACCCGATGCATCACACAGCCAATGGCTTGGCGAAACCAAAATAGCCAAAACCTGACACTCCAGCTCATGATCTTCAACTTATCGTAACAATTTGAGCCTTCACTCAAGGAAAGGCTCCCTTTTTGCGAGATCAGTAAGAGGCGCTGCTATTCTATACCCTACCCTTTGATAAACCACAAAGACCCGTGAACCTTTCAACCGAAATAAGCCGAGGTGGCCAATCAATGTTGATCTTTTTCCTCGATCCACCTTTCACTCTCAACACCGATTATGGGCTAAGCAGAATTCTCCATTCCAAATTCACATTTGGAAGCTTTGGCAAATAAGCTCTCAGATTCCATGATACCAAGCACTTCCTCCAAGTGCTTGAGGTGATCCTCCCAAGTCTTGCTGTAGATCAGAATGTCATCAAAAAATATCAGCACAAACCTTCATAACTGATTCTGGAAGACACGGTTCATGCAAGACTGAAAGGTTGCCGGAGCGTTAGTCAACCCAAATGGCATGACTAAGAATTCAAAATGGCCATAGTGACATCTGAAAGCTGTTTTTTCCACATCTGACCCCCTCATTCGTATCTGATGGTAACCCGACCTCAGATCAATCTTTGAAAAGAACTTAGCCCCATGTAGCTCATCAATGAGCTCATCTATTCTGGGAATGGGGTATCTATTCTTGATGGTGCTTTGGTTCAAAGCACGATAGTCCACGCACATGCGCATGGTACCATCCTTCTTTTTCACAAGAACCACTGCAGATGCAAAGGGGCTCTTGCTTGGGCGTATGAAACCCATCTCCAAAAGTTCTCGAATATTCTCGATCTCATCCTTTTGCCTCTTCGGATACCGATATGGAGTTGTGATCACCGATTTAGCCCCTTCCTTGAGCTCTATGATGTGTTCTGAACCTCGATCAGGAGGTGGTCCAGGAGGTAAATCCGCAAACACTTTACTCTTCTTGGTGAGTAAAGACTGAATATCTGGAGGATGCTCTATTTTCGTTTCAGCTGGACTAGCTGGAAGAATCATGCACTCCGCAGCCCACTCCACTTGGTCATGACGTATCAACCTTGCCATCCTCTTGAATGACACAATCTGAGGGCCACCATTTGACATTCCTCTCAACACCACCTTCTTTCCATCGGATTGAAATTTGAGTTCCATGGTTTGCAGATTTAAAGAGATCTCTCCAAGAGATCGCAGCCACTGAATGCCAAGGACAGCATCCGTATCTCCAATATTAACCACATAGAAGTCATCCTTGACTTCGTAATTGCCCAATTGCATTGACATGTTGGGAATCCTCTTGGTGCATGAGATGTGAAACCCATCAGCAACCATAACTCTGAAACCTTCAAAGTCTTCTGTTTGCAACCCTTTCTTTGCCACCACAACTTCGTCTATGAAGTTATGTGTTGCTCCAGTGTCAATTAAAGCAACAATACGCTGCCCTTTGATCATCCCACGAACTTTGAAAGACTCATTCTTTTGGAAGCTCGAAAGTTGAGCCAATGTACCACCACTTTCTTTTTCACTTTCAGACTCTTCTGGAGTTTTTTCTTCATCGCTGTCCTCAAAATCAGCTTGTTGATCAGAAAAATCAGAATTGCTTTCTTCAGCTGTATAGAACTCAATTTGATGGATTTTAGCACCCTTTGGGCACACATGATCTTGGGACCATTTTTCCCAACAACGGAAACATAACCCCTTTCTTCGGAGTTCATTGATAGTCTCTGGATCCAATCTTGTGCCATGAGGTTTCTGCGGTTTAAACTCCTTATGGTGAGGCTTTTGATGAAACTTTTTCCCTCTATCCCCCTTGTGAAATGCTGGTTTGGAATGGAACTTTGCTTTGGGAGCAGCCCACTCCATGTTTCTAGCTTTCTTCATTGCTTCTTGTAAGGACGGTGGATCAAAAGCTTTGATCCAACCCTTGAGTGGCTCCATCAATCCTTCGCTGAATAGGATCACTAATCTTCTCTCCGTGATTCCAGTGACCATAACTGAAAGTCTTTGAAACTCAGCTATGTAGGCATCAACAGTGCCATACTGCCTCAACTGTGCCAACTCCCTAAAATGCACTTCTGGGTCCTTCTTCTCGAACCTCTCAATGAGTCTATTGGTGAACTCATCGTAGCTAGTGATAGACCCATGACCTAAGGTGACTAGGCCATGGTACCACCACTCATGCGCCACCCCATCTAGGTGTAGCGTAGTGAATTTAATCGCTTCTTCTTCAGCCATTGGCCTAAGAGCCAAATAGTTGTCTAGCTTCTGTATCCAAGCTCGAGCAGAATTATTATCACTTCCATCAAAATGGGGAAGCGTAACCTTGTTGATAGCTTGATACAAGTCTCCTTGTGCTGGAGTTCTTCTTTGGTCATAATTTCTCCCTTGGCCTCTATCCTTCCTTCTATACTCCATGTAATCATTGAAGGACATGTCAAGCTTGACTTCATCAGGAAGGGTGTCATATTCCGTACGGCCTATCCTTAGCCTCTCCAAAGATGAAGCATTTTCTTCGGGATCAGGATGTGGGTTTGCTGGTGCCAAAAACGTGGGTTTGAGTGGTCTAGCAGAAATGTAGGTGCTGCTAACTGAAGGTTGGGCAACATGACCATTGTGCTGGTTGGTAGCACTATGCTCACCGGCATGCACTGTATTGTTTTGTGGAGTATTCGGACCCAATCTCCCTAACATGAGAGAGAACATATCCAACAAAGCATCCATCTTCTTATCAAGCCCTTGACCTAGATTGGCCGAATTGTCTATACCCTTCCCACTGTCACCTCTGTTGCCTAAACTTCTTTCATTGCCACCACAAATCCTTTCATTTCTTTCATTGCCACCTAAAGTCCTTTCATTATCCCCCATTTCTGTTTCTTGTAAAGGCTCCCAATTAGCCCTCAAAACCTCTGATGCTGTCTGACCTTCTGGAGCTTGATACAACTGTGTCTGAACTATATCCCTCTTGTATACTCTTGCCAAGTACCTCTGTTCTCTGTCACTCACAGAAGGCTGATTTCACAGGATGGCAGGATGCGTGGCTCTGATACCACTGAAATATTCTGAGCCAATTTTTTTGTTTTTTCAATTAACAAATTACAACATTACAATCAAAGTACCCGTTAAGGTTAGAAGATAAACCAAAATGTACTGAAGCAACTCTAACCAGGATGGCGCCGATGATGGCGAGCATTGGTCAAAGGATCTTCTACTCTAAATGCTGGAAAGGGAACTCGACATCAAGTATGTGCTACCCAATCCAATGCGGAGTGAGGGGCGACCATATGACAGAGTGATTACAAAAACAATGCTTGAAAGAGAAATGTTGAAGATGAAACTACTCAACACCCAGAATGTGCTTGCTAACCCAAAGAGGGAAAGTAGCTACCATAGGGCGGAGCTATAACTATTACAATAACTTTAATTGAACTAAGAATTACAACCAGATTAGATCAAGCAAAGAATGACTACCAGTACTACTGTCAATTTTACAACATAAGAAAGATTCGCCTGCCAATGTCTTAAGAAGCTGAAAGATTAGCATTACATCATAGAGAACTACCCATATCTTGGATAGTCATGCCCAAACAATAATACATTCAAAGAGCAATACAATAATTTCTGATTTCTGATACAAATCTGCTCTTAACGAAATAACCAGCAACCTATGGAAATGCTCATATGCTCATATCTCGCTAACAACTTGTTCAATTGGCATGATTCTTGATGCACAATACTCTTCTTATGATGGCGCCCAAACTAGCACCCCAAAACAGACCCAAAATGCAACCAATAATTAATGCATGAATTTCAATGCAGCTAAATGGTACGGCCAGCTGAAATGGGTGATTTCCTTTTAAAAATTAATGCAATCTCTAAAAATTCTACAACTTTGAGGATGGTGGCACCTAGGCCTAGCAAAGACAATAAGCTATTACCCAGAACACTGTTTTTGGTATTTTTTGATTTATGATAAAAAACACGGATCTGCTGTATAATGAATGCAATAAGCTGAAAACACTAATATGCCAAATAAAACTAACAATGCAATAAGCTGAGAACAATGCACAACTAAATGCAACTCACAAAGACTGAATCACCACTAGATGTTGTCTTGCAAACACGAAGCGATGCCCGAGCTAGGAGGCCTTCATTCCTCGAAGCGATTCCAGAGCCAATCCGGCAGCATAACAGTATAGTAGACAAAAGATGATGAAATGATGCTCAAGTCTTCTTTTTATAAGTTTCGGTTGATTTCACGAAACCCTAAAATCTGCTTCAATGTCAAAACCCTAACCCTTTCTTCAAGAGGGCGTACTTTTCCTTCAAGGCTTAACATTTGATATTTAAAATAAATACCATACTTTGATAAATGTGCCCTTCATACTTGCTTTGACTTTGGCAATAATTAAAATAATCTTTTAATGAGGGTGCCACCCTTAAAGACCACTTTTTAAAAACAACATTAAGTCAATAGTCTAGGCCAAGGGGTCAACGTAAAAATATAATATTTAAAACGTGACTTTTAATTAAATGACTTAACTTATCCCTCTGAATGTGCCCTGAAGCCAATACTGAGCAAATCAACTGACCAAACTGAAGCAGGAAGTCAACCAAGCTGAACCCAACTGGAAAGCTGCCAAAAATAGAATTTACTAAAAATAGTAAATTCCAGAAAATGCTCTGAATGCTGAAAGGAACATACCACTGTGAAGCTCTCTGAAAACCTAGAAAGAATCCGCCATCAGATCCACCAACTCCGAGCAAAGACAACCTCAAAAATAGAAAACCCTAATTTTACCTTCCGACTAGCCTTCAGGTTTCCAGAAAAAGGCCAACGGTCACTAAGAAGATCAGGATTGAGAAGGGGATATTACAACGAGAGAGGAAGAGGAGGGGTCCTAAGAGTGCTTCCTTTCTTTCCTTCGAGCCACAGTGGCATCACTATCAAGATTTAAGCAAGCCCTATGTGAAACAACATAAGGCGATGGAGGGTACCTTACTTTAGGCATTAGGTGCCCTTTCTTGTACTTTGGATAAGTCTAGTGCAAGAGGTCCTTCCTTAGTGGAAGAGGACCAACGGGTGCAGGCCAAAAGTAATCTAACCCTCATGCATGAATTTCAAAAACTTATGCACAACTGAGGGAACTACGTTCATAGCTACTAACCAGGGGATACCTAGCTTCACTCTCAAGAGTTCAAACCCTGGGATTATATTGAACAAAAAATTTACAGATTTAGGTCCAATGTGAATTGATAAAACAATACTACCAAGAGGAGGTACAGAAAGTTTGTTGTGCATGCGAATGGTGCTCACAGGTGCATCGTACCCATATTTATGCAGAAAGTTAATTAGCATGATCTCCTTAGTTATAATGTTCACCTGAGATGTCGGGTCAATGAGAACACTTGCTACATTATTTCCGTTGATTCACACAGGGATGTAGAGAGGAGACGGTTCCCTATTAAAGCCCATCAGAAAATCCTATGAGGTGAAGGTTATACCTGGACTACTTCTCACAGGCTGCACAAAGGGGATAGGTTGATGAAGAAAAGAGGCCATCACGCACACTAAACAATACTTTCACAAAGCCCCCAAAAGGTTGTAAAATAAGACAGTCACCCAATTAAGGTTTTGTTACACAACACTTACAGAACCTTCCAACTACGCCTACTAAGGTTCGTAGGTTGGGTTGTGAGGTGAGGGGCCCCACAACACTCACACCTACAATGCTCCTAGGACATGAGGAAAGGATCTTTCAATACTATAAGATGAAGCCAAAATGGTTCATGTCAAGTTCACCAAAAATGTAAGAGAGGGGGACCAATCATGTCAAGGTTCTAGGTCACAGAGAGCCGAGAGCAGAGTGCTGCCCTAACTTACCTCACTCTAAAGGGGTGTTTCGAATAGAGGTAGAGAATGATGAGGACTATAAAGTACTTTAATCATTCTTCAAACCTGAAATCCATGTTTAGGCTAGGCGAGCTGGTTTTCAGAGTCAATACTCTACCTCAAATAGCTCTCTATCAGAGGACGAAACTGTGGTTCTAGGATGACAGTGCGGCATGCTAGCGTCTCTTAGGAGCGCTGGCGTCCATACAACCAGCGGACAAAAAATACAATAAAAACTACCAGAAAATGAACTAACAACCTAGCTAACTATTCTTGAATAGCAAAACAGAACAATAAAGTACGACAAGTACAAACGAAGATGATAAAGTAGATAGATGAAGGCTAAACTAATGAAAATGATCTCACCAAGGCGCCAGTTTGCCGACTAGCTCCAAATGCACATCCACCTACACACAAGAAAGAGGGGAAAATTCTTGGGGCTATATAGGGGTCTACCTCAGTCAGACCCCTGTTTTGGTGTTTCTACCTCCACAGACAACCAAATAGCAACGAGAGAGAAATGTGCGATAAAGAAGTAAAGAAAGTAGAAGATGCAATAAACACTACAAAACAGTAAAGTGCTACTCAACCAAATCACAAAGGAGAGGAGTGAAACATTACCACCTCCACCCAAAAGCTCACTAGCCAATGGAGGAGAAAGCGAACTTGGTACGGTCACCAAAACCTCGACTATGATGAAGGGAGGTCTCACAAGACTCCAAGCCCACATTGTTATGGCTTGCTTCACACTTGCTTTGTGGAGTTGATGGAGTGTTGTTGCTGCAATAGAGTGTTGAAGTGTTGCAAGAGAGTGAAGAGAATGTTGGAAGTGGTAAGAGAATCCCAATTTGTTGCTTAGAGGCTCAAATGAGATGAAGATGGATGAATTTGAAGGAGAAGTGGGAAGAATTTTCCATTTTCAGGGTCGGTTGGTCAAAGGACATTACAAATTGACCCCAATTGAAAGTGTAACACCTCTTCCAACTTCAGACGTGCAAGAATTTTTTAGGGACGTAAGCACATTGTGCAGACGTCTACGTGTTGCACCCGCATCCTCGACAAATATTCTCTCACCGACACAAGAGACAAATGCCAAGTGGAAGGAAGGTAGTTGGGTGATGTGGAATTCAGCCTTCAAATTTTATTTTCTAAGGTGAGGGTATGTGAAAGGGAAATTTGCGTAAGGGGTGCAAATTCACTCCTATACAAAATCAACAAAAAAGGAGCATGATTTCTTCAATATTTTCAAGACCTCATGAGACAAAATAGTTTGAGCTTATGTGTGCAATGCAATAATACTATTAACCATGCACATAAGGGATATGGCTACCAAACCTTAAGTGGCACATTGCTTCAAAGGAGCTTCATTTATATGTGTGACATATGTTTGTCTCCAAACTAGAAAGGTAAGAGATCTTATCTATTTTTATTGTTATGTTCTACCCTAAATATGCACATGGCATTATGTGAGGAAAATAATATAGAATATATTCTTTTCAAAAAATTTATATTTTTTTCAATGGGCCCTTGGTCTACTGGTGAAGTTGAAAGGTTTGGAATGAGCCCACCAAGGATCAAGTCTTGCTGAGTGCAAAGCCCCGACGCCTAAAAAAGGGATGAGGTCGGGATCATGGATTGGGCAGATTTTGGTGGAATGGATACCCCTCAGTCCTTGACTCTAAGCTAAAGGGGCCCCCCTCGGAGGTATCTCCAAACAAAAAAAAATGTTTTATTTTTTATAAATCATTAAAACCCTCTATATTATACTCTTTTCAAATGTTCCATTTTCTTATAAATCATTAAATCCCTTTCAAGAATATTTTTCATTTATTTCAGACAATCATGGGACCAATTTATGCCCAAACAAATTGAATGTAAAATTGAGACACTTTTTCGCATTGAGGTCAAATGGTGAATATTCAAAATAATATATAATTCTCATTTATACTCAATAAATTGACAAATCCCATTTTAAAATACTAAGAATATTTTGTGGGTTACCTTTCCTTGAGAAACTATGAATGAACAACATAAAATGTGTTTGATTGTTTTGGATGAAGCATGAAAGCATAACTTTCACCCTTGATTTGCTACAAATTGTTGGGTCTATGTATTTTATCTCATTCAATAACAATCTAAATTGTTTTAGAATTATTACTTGAATCCAAAGATAAGCTACTTAAGAAAAAAGATGTAGTGGTTACAAAGTTTGTGTACACAATTGATAGGCTAGGAGGAAAGTAATAAGATACTTTTGATTTACATGAAGACATCAATCACAACAAAAGACAATGGGAAAGACTAATATTAATATGCATCCTACATGGTCCACAAAGTTTTTAAACCCACCAAGAATATTTTTAAAATTTCGAAGCAAAAAAGGTATTTAATGCATGAAACAATCTATAATTCACCTCAAGCCTAGTTCATGAAACTATAATAGCATTCAACCTTCTCTCAAGTTCAAAGAAATTTGAGTTTTACCATTAAAGGTCTCATTCAAACCCAAATCACACTCACGTGTATTAACATGTTAATTAAGATCATTCAAATCCTTGTGATGATTTTAAGGGAAAAAATCATTTGTAAAATAAGACATAAGTAAACCTCAAAGCATTCAACCTACAATAATACCATTGAAGCCCCACTAAATTTTTCTTAGAAAATTTAAGAAACATAATAGAAAAAAGAGAGAAACATGTAACTAAAATAAAACAAATGACTAATCCATACCAAATTTAGACAACCACAACACTATTGAACCTCCAAAAATGAAAAAAACTAACCTAGAAGTACAAGCATTAAGCAACATGCAATAGGTTGGGGGTCTTCTCTTCCTTGACAAGACACATTCTACAATTTCTCAAGCAATGAAAAGACATACACATGACGAATTCTAGTGCACAGAAAGGAACACACAACATCCATTGCCATTTCTTGAGTTTATTTTAGTCATAGATATAAAAAATAAAATTTGCATCATGTGGGTATTATGTTGTAGCCACGATTGCCGCCTACTACAAAGGAATAATTTGATTTGAATTGTATTTAACAATAGTTTTGGTGGTGGAAGAGTTGGTAGGCATTGGGGCAATAAAAGGAATAATTTATTGGTTGAAGTTTTCAATTTGATGTTTTTCAGTTTTGAAGATCTTTGAATTGAATCAAATGGACAACTTTCACATGTGAAAATTTGCATAGGTTTAATGAACATCACCATACTCCATTGAATATGTACAAATGACGATAAATTGACATCGGTGAAAAATGACAAGACTAAACAAAATGTTAATCAAATTTTGTTCATAACCTTACTTTATAATATGCATGTAGGGTGAATTTATGAACAATGAGCATGTATATATTTAATATATGCATTAAAAACTCTCAACTATTAACTCTAACATAATTAAGTATAATCAATTTTGACAATATTATTAATAATATCTTTCAATTCTATATTTCTTAACACAATTTTTACTTTAGAGACATTAGATTTCCACCGTCAAGATGAAAGGTAGAATAAGAGAAAGAAATGATAGATTGCAGAACCAAATTACATATTATTAAATGACCTATAAAACAAGTTTAAGCCTTACAAAACCACTTAAATAACCTATAATTAATTAATATTCTACAATTATCCAAATTTACTTTTAACATTTACATGACACTTCTCATTTAATAAGTGGTTCACAAACATTAATAGATTGTTTCAACGTTTAGGCATATGATGTTTGGCTATCTAGGTATAAAATGCCCTCCCCGTAAACTTTGAATAAGTCGGTTGTTGGCAATCTATTAAATGTTTGTATTGAAAAGAAACACGCTGTATGTTGTCCAAATATCACATAGTTTTCAAAGGACTGTGGAATCTACGTGGACTTTCAGAAGATTGTCACTTCGCAATTTATAAAGGATTTGTATAATGATCATTTTGAAATCTAAGAAACAATAATTTAGTTTGTTTTTATTAAGCTAAGCCTTTTAGCATGATGAAGTCTGCAGTTAGAATCCCTGGTAATTATTTGGTATTTATCTGAAGTGACAATGAAAGCGGTATTGATATAGCAATTGACTTGTATGGCATAGGTTGTTGTGGCCCTCAGTCTGTGAAAGGGACATATTTTTAGAAGTTAAAATAAAGAAATAGAACTGTAGAATCTTGACTTGAGAACTTCAAGAGTAGTGCAACGACTTTCTGTACTACAAATCCAATTACTTCAAGGTAGAAGCTCTTGGAAGTATGGCGAGCAACTCAGTCTCAGCCATGGAGGAAAGACCATTGTTTGACACATCATGTTCTTGACTGCTGCCGAAACAACCACCACCAAACTCTTCTGGTGAAGTGGCTTTCTTTACAACATTTTTTCAGAACTGGAGTGTCTTCAGAATGTTGTCTGCTGTTTAACAGCAAGTTCATGTAGCCAGTCCCCACTTTTCTCATCAATGCTAGTCTTCTCCCACATCAAATCTTACCAGATCTGCACAAAAAGAGTTGATACAAATATTAGTTCAAACTTCAAAAAGAAAGAAAATGGAAACAATCCAGATGATCTTAAATGAAAGTAAACTTAAGAATGTGGAAGAAAATTCTCAAGATACACTAAAAGATAATTTAAGATGGCTAACAATGTAAAACTGCTATTGATGCAGGAGCACCCTTGTTTTTTAAGCGATCCTCATCACCTTTGGCGATCGAAAGAGTTTCTTTAATCCTCCTCACGCATCTGTCGTGCATGCCTGAAGATATGACAAACAAAAGCCATTTTTTGGGAGAAGAAGGGCTAAACTCGATGATCTGGCATCTGAATCAGCAGACAACATTCTGAAGACACTCCAGTTCCTCTGCATTTTGGGCGGGACTGCATCACTTGCATCCGCCACAAAATCTTCTTTTAAAAATATAAAACAAAATACAATAATGTTCCCTGTTGTGGCGAAAAAACGGGGACAGTCTGTTGGAAGTCAGGATGAGGGGCATTCAAGAGCAAGGTCGTGGGATCCTGGATACTTGCTAAAACTTACTAAATTTTTTTATCTGCCCTAAGTAAAGTTGGGGTGAAGGGAAGTGCTTGGCAAGAGGAGAAAGAAAGATACAACTGCGTAAAGTTCAACTTCACGATGAGGAGAGTATGTGGCGTATGTGTTACAGGGGGAGAAAGAGGCAGTCCATAATGAGTGGAGGCAAGGGCCTCTTGCAAGGGGGAAGTGTAGGATGTAAAGTGGAGAGAGGTGGTGTTTAAGGTTCAGCTATTGGATGTAAAGTGGATACAAGTTGTGTGAGAGTAGTAATGAAAGATGGAGGTGGAGGATGAATAGTAAACATATTTGGGATCTAATAGAACTTGATTAAGCATGCTATCTTATAAAGAATATGGAAAAGAAGACATCATGATAGGTTCGTCGCAATATAAGTCATTCACATCATATGTGTTAAATTCTTCATGCTTAGTAGAATGTAGGTGATAGTTTGGATGGAGGAAGCAAGAGTTCTTGGTTGATGGGCTGTGGTAGGTGAGGATTTTACATCAGTAAGTGAGGATGGAAAAGATGGTGACATATATGAAAGTGAAGACATAATGAATGAAGGGAGTGGAAAGTGGCATGGAGGTGAGTTTAACACATTAGGGATGGTGGAAGGATAAGGTGGGGAGTCATATGAAGTAGGGATTAATGGGAGAAATGGATAATGATGGATGGTGGATCTATATAAGAAGGGGAAAGCTTATATGGCAAAGAGTAAGGATAAGGAGATATGTCAATGTCATGATGGAGTTTATCAAAAAATTATGTGGTGAAGGGGTTGTATTGGCTAAAGTCTTCTATATTGATGTCATTTATGAAGGTCTCTGAGACATGAGAATGGTAAGAGTTAGGTGAAAGTAATGGACGAGATTCTAGGTCATCCTCTTATGGATTAGGGATAATATTCTCACTAGATTAATCAATGAACAATAAATCATCAAGGGAAGTGTAAGATCCTTTGGGTGAGGGAGTGGGATGGTCAACAATAATGGTTGGGAGTTTAGGCTTATCATTAGGTAATGTATGTTTGAAGGATGGGTGAGAGAGTGGGATGGTCAACAATAATGGTTTGGAGTTTAGGTTGATCTTTAGGTAATGTCTCTATGAAGGATGGTAGAGGGGTGGAAGGAATGAAAGTGGTATTATGGTATAGGGGCAAGCTTGGAAATATGATGTGAAGGAGATAGAGTAGAACATGTGTCATCCTCTATATTATTGGGTGAAGTAGTGTGAAAACAAGCATGAACTTGGACATACGGGTGTCTAAGGTTTTAAGATAGGAACCAAGAAAACTTGTAAAGGTGGTGGAATGATAAATATAAGTGGATAAAAATTCATTGGACAATTGGGACAAATCTAGCTCAAAGAAGCTAAAGAGGTCCTCCAAAACAAGGGAATATGTTGAGATGAACTAGGAAAAGAAGTTGGGATCAAGAAAGGAAGCACTATGGGAAGCTCGGGGAATAAGAGAAATTATAGTGAAGTACCAAGCAAATTGATGCAATCTTGAGCTACTGACATGAAAATTAGAAGTGGAAATGTAAGTCAAATGGGTTCACCAAAGAAAGGAGCCAAAAAAATAAACCTTTTAAATTAATTAGGTTTTTTAGGGCATTATTGTGTGTTCATATAATGTGCAAATTAATATTACCAAAGGATTTCTCCAGCTACCCTAACACTAATTTGTAACCACTAGAGTTATGACTATTAATTGATTGGCCATTAGATAAACTATCCTAAACTTGGACAATCATGACTTGTAAATCAACAAATTAAAAAAAATGACTATGGAAATTAAATATTTGTGTAAAAGTGGGTTTAGATGCATCTAAGAGATGAAGTGACTCAAATGAAAAGTGATCAAAATTAGCTCCTATTGTTTCCTATGAATTTGGAGGTCTCAAGATCAAAAGGTCAAGGCCACTCAAGACCAAACAACCACCATAATAACATTGTCTAGAGGATGGCCTTGTCTAATGAGCAAGTGGGGCCTTGAAACTTGCCAAGAAGGTTCTTAACAAACTTTCCTAACTCCTCAAAATTATACACCTATCAAAGAGAGCTAAACGTATGTATTTTTTGATAAAAAAAATGATGAAGTCCTAATGCACATAAATAAGACAAATAATGCAAGTTAGAAAGATTGAACCATTTCACCCCTGTGAACAATGCGATATGGTCTTAAAATTGAACTGAGATGTTGGTAATAGTGTATAGGAGTGTCCTTAGTGATCCTACCTCATGAATTATAAAGGAAGTGTCAAACCCAAGAATATACTTTATACTCTTGGATAATGGAAAATTGAAAAGAAAATGAGATAAACTGACCTATTTCTCTTGATAAATGATTTTTTATAATCACATATGGAGTCTTGGTGTTGATTTGCCTTATGACAACAAAGAAGGTTTAAAAAGATATTTTTTAGGCCTAAAATGAAGATAAAACTTGTAGGGATCTTCCTTTCATAATGTTGATCACTTTTTCTAAATAGAACTTTACTTGTTCAAATATTCCTTGATTTCCTTGTTTTTCACCCGTAAGATTACAAAATGTCTAAGAAACCTTATAAAAAAATGTTAGTGGGTAGTTTACCTCAGCTAGTCCCATTGTAAGTTTTCAATCATGAATCCACATCAAAATATTTATAAACAATAGGCTATAAAACTAATCTATGTTATGAAATTATTCTAAATCAAAGCATACAGTTTATGAAAAACCTTTATGATTCAATGGAAAATAATGCATGGAAAAAAAATAAAACAACTAGCAGGGTGAAGCCACAATAGTGGTTTACAATTGAAGTGAGGAAGGAAAACTCACAGAAAATGAATGCATGGCAAAAAAATTGATTCGTCATCCCCTCCCTGAGACACAAAAAAACCTGAATTTTGGCACTTAGACTTGGGTTGAGGATGAAAATGGAGGAATCTTCACAAACCCAACTTGAATCAAGTAGTCCTCGAACGAGCTATCCAACGAATATAATTTTAATATGTTTTGGTTTTATTATGTATTTGTTTTTTAGTTTTATTAAACATAGGTTTTTAAAAAATGAAGGTCTTGTTCTGCACATGTGGAAAAATAGCATATTATAAAAAAAAATTGAAAAATATGAGTGCACTAGATATTGAAGTGTTTGATCCAACAAAAAAAAATTGAATTTCAACATATAAAAAAGTTATACACGTATGTATGAATTGTAATTGGTTTGACTTCAAAACTTGATTAAAGAAAAATATTCAATAAAAACTATCTAACCAAGTGGAAGCACTAGATATTAGAGTTACAAATCTAAATTAGGAAGAATTTGAATTTTATCCTTCATGGAAAAAGTTATCGTTATACGGTGTCGTCACTTTTTAAAAATGTTGTTTTTTGAAAAAAAAACCAATTTTCGTGGGAGATGGAAAAAGAAGTGTAATCTGATTCCAAAAATTTTGAAAAAAATATTTTTAGAATCTATAGACAAAATTTGATGAGACTCTAGTTTTCATCATCTTCAAATTCTTCATGGTTTAGCCGCTATAGGTGCCTAAATGTGAAGATTTAGTTTAAAAAAATAATTTCAATGTCCAGTTTGGCCAAAAATTGTAAACCACTATTGTGGGATCACCCAGGATGGATATTCAATGGCACATCAAGGATCATCAAGTCTATGGAGAATCACAATTAGTCATAAGGTAAGTAAATGATGACTATCAAACAAAATATAAAAAATTACTCCCATACAAAAGAATGGTAGATAGCTTTAAAAATATTTTTGGGCATATCTTTTGAACAAATCCAAAGGTTGAACAATAAATTAGTTGATTCTATAAAAATTGGTGGCTCTCTCCTAGATATGCTTCATAATAGTTATCGTTGTGAATTCTTGGTAGAACAACTTTTGATTCTAGCTTTCAATGTTTGAACTGGTATGCAAACTTGTTGGTCCTAACTCCCCATGGTGTCATGATGTTTGCACCTACCTTCATCACAATTCAATCTTCCATCCAATCTATCTAATACCCAAAACAAAACATTCATATGTTGTTCCTCCCATTTTCCTATCCTCAACAATACATTATATCGAAGGAGTCTCGATGGTATCTTCCTTACCTGTCTAAACTTGGAAGAAGATAAAATTGAATTACATGAGATGCATGAAGGGGTTTGTGGGGAACATTCTAGTGGTCTTACCCTTGTTAAAAAGTTACTAATTATATGCTACTATTGGCCAACTATGAAATAGGATGCTTTGCAATTTGTTAAAAAATGTCACCAATACCAATAACATGGAGATTTGATTCATGCACTATCTCAAGAACTATAACCAATAACCACTCCTTGCCATTTTTTACAATGGGGACTTGACCTCATAGGAAAAATCCATCCCCCTTCATCAAATATCCACAAGTTCATTATCACTAGCACCGAGTATTTCATGAAGTGGATAGAAGTTGTCCCATTATCCAATATTAACAAAAAAATAATAGCAAAGTTTAACTTAAATTATATTATTTATTGTTATGGTATCCCCATTTTCATCATCATTGACAATTGCAATCCTTTAAAAAATCAAGATGTTTGTGATCTTTGCCAACAATTTCATATCCAACACCATTTTTCCACTCCATATTATTCAAAAAGTAACAGTCAAGTTGAGGCATTAAATAAAATTATATAAAAAATCCTTAAAAATATAGTTAATAAAATTGGTTATGACTAGCACTTTCAACTTCATCTTTCCTTGTGTAACTATTGTACTAGTACTTGCACACCTAAACCTGAGCCACTCCTTATTTATTTGGATTTGGTATTAAATCCATTTTTCCTATTGAGTTCAACCTTCCTTTCCTAAGGGTTTCTTTGCAACATCTCATTGATGATGATGAGTATCAGGTGTCCAAATTGCACATGATCTTGAACTATTTGATGAAAGGCATCTTAATGCATTAAATCACTTGCAAACTTATCAAAATCACCTCCATCATTTAGTTACAATAAAAATATCAAAAACTAAAAATTTAAAGTAGGTGACCTTGTCCTATAAGAAAATCAAAGGAATCAACAAGATCAAGACAAGAAAGGGAAATTTGAGCCTAAGTGGTTAGGATATTTTGTTATCATAGTAGCATATGGATCTGGGGCTTAAAATCAACTTGCCAAAACTGAAGGGAACCTTTAAAATAACATGTCAATGTCATTCATCTTAAGAGGTTCTTTGCTTGACCCTCAAAGTATCCTAAATGTTTTTTTATAAATAATTTTATGTACATATGGTTTATAATAAGCTTACTATTGTTTCACATATCCACCTATCTATCAGTATCTCTTGTTTCACCAAGCTACCTACCATATTTGCTTATCCATCTCATAAAAAGATCTTATGACTAATTGGGGACACCTTATCCTTGATCTAGTCATTGGATTGGATCTATTTCACTATCTTGATAGCACTTTTTGTACACACACAACCTAAATTAGACACTTAAACAAAAGAAAACTAAGCAAAAACACAAAAACATTGAGCTTTCATGAAAATTTTAAGAGACTATTATTGAGCTAATTTTTCTTCCTACATAGGTTATTGCCTATATTTATCCATTTATTATCCAACTAATCCAGGCCTTAATGAAAATATCTCTCCTACAATGGGCCCTATCTAAAATTGAGCTTATCTTTCTCGCAAGAGATATCATGATTGTTAACTTGTTTGTTAGTGTGTCTTTTCCTTTTTATTTATCTTTTTGTATCATTCTCGTGCTTCCTCAACGCCATCTTGATCTTTCCATATCTTGGTGTGTTTAAAGAAGCTTGGAATGGGGCATGTTCATTGTTTTTGTTTGCCATTTTTTTGGTGCATTCTCATAATATGACCATGGAGAATACTTACCTTGTGTGTGTTGAGGTAGCTTCTTATATGCACAAAACATCCTTTGCATATACGATTACTCATACTTTTGTGTACTAGGACTTCAACACATTCCAAACATGTGTTATAGGCCACACTAATGAAGAGGAAAATTCAAAATTTAGTAGAGATGATTGTAGAACATAATCCAAGGACAAAGATAACTCATTTTAAGACAAAGAAGCCTCCTCTAAATGTTAGTCAAAATTATACGTGCACTCATGTCAAAATATGAAAATGTTCATGTAGAGAATGAAAAAGAGGATCAGAGTGTTCCCTCACAACAACTAAAGAAGAATCATCTCCATCAAAGAGAAGACTTGTGTACAAACAATTGTGTCTCCCAAATCTAAAATGTGGGACTCAATAAAAAACCTCCAATGTCTATCAAGTATGCATCCCATATAGCCATATCTGGAAGATGATATATATCCTACTGCACTGAATCATAATAAGCCAAAGCTGTGACAACACACACATCATCAAATACAACAAAAAATGGAGGAGATCGAATGCAAGTATCAAGAACACGATCACATAAGAGAACACCCAATTTCGAGTAACCAAAATTCTCCTCAAAATCATTGTCTATGACACTAAAGTGTTATGAACAGTCAAAGGATCAAAGTTGTTGGAACATGTTTGTTATTGCACTAAAAGATTGACCTATTAACACTCAATACAAATGCCAAAGATAAACCAGGGATTTTTTAGTAGCGAATCTTCGCTAATTGGTTAATAGTACATATCAACCAAGTTGAAATTAGCGAATACATTACAACCAATAGGGTGGCCAAATCGCCTAAATTTTACAAATTATTAGTCCAATATATTTACATTCGCATCGATTTATTTTATGAGGCATATTTAAGTAATATTTTCACCATAACAAACTACACATTTCAAATGGACTGATTAATATTTTCACCTGGAATCTCAGAAGCATGTATTAAATCACCTACAGATTCACCAATACTATTAAAGCAACATTGTGTATCAGGACACATTTCACCAACATCTTTAAATGTTCACTGCGCGCGAGGACCCACTTCACTAATTAAAATTTACAAATTGTTATTTATGAGGACCCATTTCACCAATAACATTAAAAAATAATTACAATTGAGGACACATTTCACTAATTACCATGACACCTCCATGCTAATCATAGGGCCATAATCACCTAAAAATTACAATGTATGTGTTTTGTTGAGGTTTGATTCGCCCAACACTTAAATGTATCGTTGTATAATCATGCAGGATTTAACAAATTTTTACTATACCATTTAAAAACCCCGTGAAATTTGCCAAATATGGATTGATATAAATACAATCAAAACTCTAATTTATTCTTACACATTTTGTTCAGTTATGAACTTGTGAGCTCTCGATTCGGAAGTTGGACTTAGAACCTTGATCATAAGCAAGTTACAAACTTACAACACAAGCATTCTTGCATTAACGAATAGCAAGTTAGTGAAAATATAAAGGTAAGTGATCATTTCTTCATAGTGCTATAAGATTTTTTTATCTCTTTTCCATTCATGCTTCAATCTTAAAGATGATATTGAGTAGGGAATGGGAATTAGGATCTATATTCTATGTCCTTAAACAAGAAGACATTTTTTTCTAGCTTTTATTCAAAGTGAGAGATCAAGATGTTGATCAACAAGTGCAACAAGGGTAAGGCTCCTTAGGGTTGTGAAGGGATTGGGAGGCCATCAAAACACCCAAAACATAGAGTTAACATAAAGTCTTACTTTGGAATTGGAAATATTTTTGATCCATCGGATCAAGATGGAGCTACATCATCAACTCTTGCACCAAATATTAATGAAGAAGGCATTGGAAATACCTCATAAGAGGATGGAAATGTCACACAAGATGTTCCAAGCTAGAATGAGATAATTGAATTGGATGAAAATGTTGGCATCATAGATGATGTTAGTAGCAAGAAAATAAAATCCAAATAAAAAATGGGGTGTGAGTGGGAAATGACAAGGAATTTTCAAATTGATTGGGTGTCAAAGTACCCATTCATTGAACCATTGGATAATGCAAACAAAGATGAACCGCCAACAAAATGCAAGTGTAAGATTTTGTAATTGGAAATGTAAAAGAGACAAGAAGTTGTAGCTAAATCTTAACACTATAGAAAAGCCTATCGATAAAATTTATGAAAAAAAAATCATAGATGAAAAGGAAAAATAAGTAGTAAGATGGAAATCAAAGGAAGAATGTATTCATGTTAATTAGTATGCCCTAGAATGTGATGAGGATATGCAAAAAATGACAAAGATTTTTGCATGTGGAGGTACAATTGAGGCTCAATTTGGAAAAGTAATGGCAAGAGCATAACTAGGAAAAACTGTTCAGATGAGTGTTGTTTTTCATATTTTGTCCAAAGGGCGTCCTATGATAGACTAACCAAAATATTTTAATTTATTATCTTTTTTGGGTGTTCCTAACTTTCCTAGTGCACATTGGTCAATAAATGTTGGATGGGAATGGGAAATTTGTCTTGCTACGATGGAAAAGCAAGATTTAAAGGAGAAAATAAAAGAGTCAAACTTTATTGTATTATGTTTAGATGAAGTTACTGTGATAGATAATACTTCTTGGGTCTGTATGTACGTTTATGTTGTACAAAAACATGTCCAATAACCTCATCTTCTTTGTGTTCATAAAATGAAGGACAATTCAATATCAAAAAATCTATTTGAACTAGTTAAGAAAACTTTGAATGAAATTGGAGGTATGGATGACTTGAAAATTGCCAAAAAGTTGGTGTGTGTAGGAGTAGCCGATGGAGCTGCAGTAATGCAAGGTCACAGGAGTGGTCTTTGCATAAAGTTATAAACTACCTGTGCATCATACATACTTGGAATTCACTACATGGCCCACAAAATGAATTTAGCATTTAGAATTGTAAGCAAGTATCCTACAATATCAAAAGTTGAAAATATAGTCCACGAGCTCTACGCATATTTCTATCAAAGTCCCAAACATTTTACAAAATTTCAAAATTTTGTTTATGGAATAACAGGAGGAAACAAGCTTCTTAAGGATGCTCATACCAAATGGATCTCCTTGCATGGACCAACATAACAAGTTATTTTAGAATATCGATCCTTGATTAGAATAATGTACATACATCGCAACATAGTAGATAAATCTCTTGACCTCTTACATAGGTTAAGCAATATAGAGACACTCTTAACTTTAGCCGGTCTTCTCTCGATGCTGGATGAAATGAACAATCTTGTGAATAAATCCCAAGAAAGAACTATGTATATCTATGAATATACCAAACTACTTAGAATGGCATGCATGGCCCTAGATAATCTATATCTAGATCTAACAAATTATATACATCTCAAAGTTCAATCTTTGTAAGCTGGCAGTTAATTACAAATTTGAATAATCCTAAAAAATATTTATAGTTTAATCCAAGTGGGCAGTTATGTGTCATTGTATGTGGATTTGAGATACCAATGCACCATTGTACAATGGTCAAGTGCTCTACCAAAGAAGTACCTATTACAAAGGAAGCTTTTAACGATATTATTAAATCTATTAGTGTTAATTTAAAAGAAATTGCAAAATCTCTTTCCATAGAGATTTATCAACGATTCCCCCAAGATGAAATACTTGAAGCCATGTATATTGTGTATCCTTAATTTTGGACTCAAGGAAAATGAGATAGCCCATTCTTTTTTCATCAAAAAGTAATTAGTACCTTGGACGAACACTTTTCAGAAAGTTCATAATACAATGGACAAAAAATAGGAGGAATTATAAATGAAATTAAGCTTAGAGAACAAGTTAAGCATTTTGCATTAAGTATGATTGACTAGTTTGAGTCCATGGAGAATCCTATGGAAGTGGGACCAATAACAAGGGATTGGACAACCTTAGACCATCAGAGTGAAATATTGCATGATTCATTATCAAAATATTTCAAACTTGCTGATTTATGTCAAACAATGATATTGGGGTTGGTGGAGGATGAGAGAGTTTTCAATGCATTAGGGTTTTTGAAATCAAAGATAAGAAACAAACTAGACAAAAATTTGGAAAATTGCTTGAGGGTGTTTGCAACTAGCTACAACGTCCAAAGTTTTCCTTTTGAAATAACAGTCGCAATCTGGGAATCTATATGTGAAAGAAGAGGGTTGTGAAACACTTCAAACCCTGGTAGTGGTGGCAGTGGCACAAACGACAGTGACACAATGAATGTTGATCTTGAGATGCAGTTAACCAAACATACGCAGGGCAAAGAAAATGAGGACCAAACTCAGAGTCTAGATGGCTCTCAATCTCATTGTCATTGTGAGGTCCAGGACTTGATTTGTAAAATGGAAGTGAGTTAGCAATTTTTAGGTATTTATATTGCACTTCATGAATCATATTCCAAACTATAGATGATGATATTTTACATTGTATTCCATGAAATTATGAATCGGATTGAATACATTAACATATTATTAATGATTTCATATTTTAATTGTGTCATACTGATAAGTTTTACATATACTCAGTGATTCATCATTCAAATCAATGCTTAATGTCTCCTTGCTAGCATGGATCTGTACATAAAACATAAAATTTGTAGTAAAGTAAAATTTTGATTTTTGATTTGATATATGATTTTGCATCAATCTTCTTGAACTTTATGAATTATTTTTATCAGTGCCTTATCCATAATAGAGTCAAAAAATGAAATATACTCCTACAATAGACCAACTCATGGCTTCTTATAACCTCACCACCTTACAATGAGAAACCAAACAAAAGAACAATACCTATCACACTACTTATAAATTCCTATTACATTCACACAATCTTTGATAAATAAATTAAAGGAATATTAATCTATTCCTTGAACAAAAGCTAACAATTCAACATCCATAGCACATGATGTGATATGACAACTTATAAATAACCCTTGATTATTTTGAGTCAAAAGATATTGAATACAATATTGGAGAGTAAGATAGGTTGATATTCAAAATTAAAGAAATACAGTTAAGTATTTGAGTCATCTTTTGTTATTATAGAACAAAATTACAACATTTCCTACCCGTGCTATCAAATAGTTTAAACTGTGCAAAAAGAGATTACGAAGATGAAAGATCAAAAAATTAGAACCCTTTAAATGAGGCTCAAGATTCCCTTTTATAACATAAGGGAAGCAACAAGCAAAGAACCTCATCCTAGAACTTTCTGACAACCAAAATATCAGACAAGAGGCATAGGAATAAAAGCATGGATCCACTCATAGGTCAGGTAAACAATTATACTTTTCATTCCATGCCTTAAACATATCCTTAGAAGGCTAGTCATGAGCTAAGAGATTTTCTAAATTCTTCAAATTTAGATGATACTAGGCATCAAGTAAAGCACTGGCCTCTCTACAAAAATTTTCCATCAAGTGTTCTACATTGACTTCCCTATTTGAATAGGAATTAAGCTGATTTAAATCAACTTTTTCGTCTTTACAAATCAGAGGGAGGAGTGTGGGGATTATAATATTGAAATTTTTCTAGGGTATTCAACTCCCCATTATCTTCTAATAGGCGGGGTACAACCCTTTTGTCAACATTTAGGAAAGAGTTCATTTTTGCTCATGCAACTTCAATTACACTTTCCAAATACCCTTTATGATTCTGTGCCATCTTGAAAATTTCAAAAGTAAGATGGATACTAGGTGGGGCATCAAATGTGTTTGTAGATCCCTTATACATACCTTCCAAAGATGTAAATATAGGATTCCATTTTTCAAATATACATTTGAGCCGCTCTTGATCCCCACTTATTCTAGTAATGGCATCCCTCAAATTCTAATATGAAACACAGGTATTTTCTAGCCTTCTTTATATTTTAGATAGTTTGTGCTCTAGGATGCAGGTTGCAATGTGCACATTCTCCTTTCACTGAGTCTACTAAGCATTCTTCAACTGCTCTTCCAACATTTGAATCTTTTCTTTAAGCTCTATGTTTTCAATCATCACATGAGTAGGGGGAACTATAGAGGAGGAGCATGCTTCCTGCATACTTTCAAGAAGGGATGATTTTTGAGCCAATAATACCTATTACTGGTTGTAAGCTTCCATGAGATCATTATGTTCCTTCAACAATGTATTTTTTTTTCTTGAAACCTTTGAATAGTAGCTTCATTAAACTTGGCAACATCTACCACTAATGCAACAACTTCAGGGGCAAAGATTTCAAACACCCTCTTTACAATCAAGCTCCCTTTGATATGCTTCGATGCTTCAACAATCATAGGCTTATTTGTAGTTGGGGCAAGGGCCCAGATTGCAAGGGCTTCCTAATGTGGATTGAACCCTAATCTTGAAAATTCCATCTTCTCTTCCTCTTATATGGAGAAAACTTCTCCTTCTTGTTTCCTAATACTATTAAAGACGATTGTAGAAGCAATGTCCCATTTAGGGAACAATAACAATCCACTATCTTGCACCATTCTTCTCCCTTCTTCAAGCGTAATGTTTTTGGATTCAAAATTCATTTCAGCCCTTACCTTTGTAACTACTTCATCATACTTTTCTATAGGCACATCTGCTTGTGCCAACTCAAGTCTTTTATGGTACTCCTCCCTCTTTGATCTCAAAAAAACCTCTTTAAACTCCTGGGATTTTATAAACTCATAATCAAAAATGAATTATGAACATATGTCAATTCCCTCACATCATTGAGGTTATCTCTCCCCATAGCCACGTCCAACCTAAACCTTTGTTGAAGAAGGCCAATAATATTTGGTCTTGGGGGATGGCATATATTATTGAATTTCATCCATGGTGATATGAACATATTCACTTTCATCTGAATTGATGGGATTGTTAACCAAAAATGGTAGTTGCTCAACTTTCATCCTCTTTTGTGGTTGCTCTCTTATGGGAGAATCATAATCCACACTAAATATTTGAGGGGAAGGAGAGTGAGTGACCTGTGGTGGGTCTGATTGCACATTTTCTCTAATAACAGGCCCTTGGGACCTTTTGATAGAAAGGTCTAGTCTAGGTCGCTTTGTTGGTTTCTCTTCCAAGGTAGGCGCCTTACCTACAACTCTATCAAAATTCTTCAACACTGCCTCAATCTTGGAAATTGGGTCAACAATATCAAAAAATGCTTCATGATAATCCTTATCATTCTCTATCCTAGTAGCCTCTTCCTTGATGAATGCAATCCATTTCTCCTTTCTATTTTTTACCTCAGATTCATCCTTGCAATTTCTTATGAGATCTTTGTTTTCATCAACTCGATGGCGAAAATTAAACCTTCTGATACTTTTCCTGACCTTGTGTATGAAACCTTCAGCATCAAAATCCTTGAATTTTAACTGAAATAACCTCTATTCCCCAAGCATTTCTTTTAGCCTACCTAACCCATCTCTGGTTGAAGTGAAATCTAAAAAGGTAGTAACATAAGGGAAAAATACCCTTTCTTTTGTTTCCTTAAATGAAACTGACCAATATCATTCAATTGCCATATAATTTCCATGAATTCCAACCTGGGTGACACATATTTGGGTAGCACATGGGGGGCTTGAGGGAAACCATATATTATAATAACAACTAAGGTGTCATTTAGGTAATAATATCCCCAGTTATGTCATACTCCTAACTCCTCTTTTTGGGCTCAAGGAAATCCAATATTTCCTTGTGCAATCTAATTCCAAGTAGACCTAGCCTTGCCATGACTTGTCTTACAAATCAAGTCTAAGAAAAACATAGTTGGACTCACAATAATGTTCGTCCCAAATATGGGTCCAACATTGCACTGGGAGATCAATGCCCTCTTTATCTTTCATGTTAGTTGTAAAACTATGCTGAAATTATCTTTTCCTTTATACAAAAGCATATGGAAAAGGAGAGAATACCACTTGAAATTCACCTCCAACTCCTTACCACTTTTCCTTCTCTTTTTTTTTTTGATCAATAAAAGGTTATATTTTATTAATAAAAAGTTAAATTACATATAAGCTTTATAACCAAAAAACTCCTTCATAGCCCTTCATCCGTATAGCTTGCTTCTAACAAAAAACCCCCTACAACTACAATCTACTAAGTTATTCACCCAAACCCTAATAACAACCCTGACCTATGGTTATTTGCTAACTTGCCCCATCACCTGGTTCCTACCAACCATCGCCTTTTAGTAACAGTGTGTGGCCCACAAAAACACCCAACCAACGCCATTACTTATCAAAATTCCATGCCACACATCCTCGGAGCTTGTGATTTCCGGGGTTTCAAATCATTTTGCTTGCAATGAGCATCCTTTCCTCTGTTATCATTCCTTACGACCTTTCCCACTGCCACACCGATAGATATTTTTGGCGAATTTCAAAATTTCAAAATACGTTTGCAAAAAACACTTCTATCCCATTCATCATTCCTTGACTGCACTTAGCCTCGTGCCTCGCTTTTTGCCCCTCCTTGCTCCATGCTTCTTTCGGGAAAAATGACATGGCACACCTATTGGTTCCTGTTGCTTGGCCGCGTCCTGACGGTGCAATGCTGATTTCAGTCTCTCCCACGCCACCAATATTGCTTGCTTATAAGCCTCTCTGTTGGTCCTCCTCCACCACCTTATAAACAGAATCAATCCATCTTCAGTAGCCTCATCCATGTCCTCTATGCCATCCGAGACATCGAAGCCCACTCCTGGCACTGCCCATTCTAGAAAGGATTCCATTTTTCCTAGAAGCGCTTCCTAAAAAAGCGTTAGCATCACCCATTTTGTTTCTTTAACATCATCACCCAGCTCCATAGCCCACACAAACACCATCGATGCTATATCAGCATTCAAATGACCTCTATGTGTTGCCTCCATGAAGTGCGGTCCTAACACATCCACCATTGCTTCCACCACCTCATTTTGGTTAAATTTTAAAACCTATTTCAGACGTTGCACTGTTGGGGGACCAAAGAATCCCTTATGTTACAGATAAGTTGAGAAACCCCACATCGCCTCCATCCCTAAAAGTGCATGCCCTTCCACTTTGCAACAGGTTTTGCTAAATAAGTTAAAGACTTTTGATTTTTTCACTATTTTAAGCTTATTTATTCCAGTCCTTCATTTCGTTGTACTCCCTATCAATCTTCAATAAAAGAAAAACATTCCACTGATCTCAATCCTTATATCGATGACAAAAATTTATGAATCGGTAGACTACACCGATTTTCCACATGCCGACCAGATCACATTCATCCTTCCCCGTCGTAACTCCCCTAACAACATCCACGCTGCAATTTGGAAGGACATCCACTTGCGATAATGCATTAAATTCTTCGTATCCATTGGCTGACCTATCCCCTTACTTCACCACCTTTTTTGAAATCCACTTGTAGACCCTTCAGTCAACCTCCACCGTCAAAATATCCAAATTATCTTTTTCCAACCTGTTCCTCCTTTCCACATTAGCCAATACACATATCCGCTAGAAAATGTCCCCTCTTAAGTCCTCGACAACCAATTTAGCATTCTCCTCAAAAGAAACTGCCCATTTGGATAATTTATCCGCCTCCATATTCCCCTCCCTCTTTATGTGACTTACCAAAAAGTCTTCAAAGGATTCCAATTCTTTGGAAATAGCTTTAACAAAATTCTAAAGATGCCAAGCCCTCGCTCCACCACACTTAATTGCTTGTATTATTACTAAGGAGTCCCATTCTAAGTGTAAATTCCTAACCACAAGCTTTTTGGCTAGCTTAACTGCTAATAACGCTGCTTTAGCCTTCGCCAGAGTTGGTTCCACACTCTAGTTTCTTTGCTGCAAAGGTAATTGTATTGCTTAGGTGATCCCTTAGGATCACACCAGCGCCAGACGGGCCAGGGTTACCTTTGGCAGCTCTATCAAAATTTACTTTTGTCCATCCTTTAAGGGGTTTTTCCTAAAGAATTTCCTTTCTATTTTCATTGCATGACTTAATCCTCATAGACCCCGGCCAATTTTTGATCTGAATGCTGGGCCATGCTCTTTGTATTCTCCTATCCTCTAGGGAGAAAGGGTTGTGGAGATTCTGGGGGTGTGAGACTGCACTGCTCACCACCTCTTCAATGCTATGCTCAATTCGCCATAACAACCTTTTAAACGTTTCATTTTTCTCCACAAAGATTCTCCTATTTCTTTCTTTCCAAAGCTCCCAAATCACCAAAGATGGTGTCACTACCCAAATACATGATAAAAAGGAAATTTTCCCCATCTTTGGCCAACTTTCAAAAACCTCTCTCAAAGTCCTTTGCAACGGACTTTGCCACCCTAACTTCTGACACACAAAATCCCAACAGCTTGCAGCTGTCTCACATTGTAATAGCAAGTGATCAACCGATTCTTCTTCCTTGCCACATAACACACATTTCATGGGGCCAACAAAACCTAGCTGTTTCCTTCTCTCACCGGTCATAATTCTTCCTTTAACAGCTAACCAAGCAAAGGTGCCTGCTTTGGTAGGACATTCTTGTTCCAACATAATTTTTTTCCCAAAATAACTCCCTCTCCAAGGAGTCCAAAAGTTGATAACCAATTTTAACCGAATAACACCCATTGGATGATCCACACCATACAAGCTTATCCTCATTCTCTGAATAAATACTTTCCTCTATTGAAAAATCCTCTGCATTCGTTGAATTTGCTGGCCTGAGCGCCCATCCCCCACAACACCTTTCCATACCCATTCTTGTCCTAAAGGTCCCTACTTTAAAACCATATAGTCATGCACCTTACATCCCCATCTTTGTGAAAAATACTATTTGAGGACCAGTATTTCAGGCTCTTCGCCGATATTTGGAAATCCATCCCATGAGTCTTCCCAGAACCTAGCCTTCAGCCCATTACCAATCTGCCATGAAAGATGATTTAAGATCACTGGTCTACAAGACATAATGAAGTTCCAGATAGCAGAACTTTTTGGAGGATTGCGAATTGTAAAAATTCTTTGATCTTCATTTGAATCTAGGTATTTTGCTTTTAAAATTTTAACCCACAACAACTATGGATTGGCATATAAAATCCAGACCAATTTCGCTCCCAGAGCTTCATTTAATAGCTGCCAATTCCTTAGGCCAGCCCCACCTCTATCCTTAGCTCTACAAATAGTATCCCATGCTAGCAGCGGAATTTTATCTTCATCGCTTGCCCCATTCTAGAAGAATTTCCTCATGCGCTACCCAATGGAACTTAACACTTTCTTCGGGATTTTTAAACACATCATAGAGTAAATTGGAATGGCAGAAATCACAGATTTAAGCATTAAAATTCTACCAGCTGAAGTGAGCCATTTACTCTTCCATCCATCCATTTGATTCAGGCAAGAGTTCACAAGATCTTTCCAAATTCTAGCTCTGTTCGCCCCTCCAAACAAAGGTATGCCTAAATATTTATTTGGAAGAGTACCAACCCTCATACCAAGGGTCCGACTAATATCCAATTGTCTTTGGACAAGAGTATTAAAAAAGAAAATTTTAGATTTGCGCCAATTAATGCATTGACCTGAAGCCAGTCCATACTTATCAAGAGAATTTTTCATCACCCGATCTTCTCTTAAGGTAGCATCCCCCATCAGAAATGTGTCATTAGCAAATTGGAGGTGTGATATGGAGTCTACACCCTCTGCCACCTTAATTCCTTTCCATTGGCCTTCTCTACATTTGCGGGAAATCAACCTTCCTAACACCTCTGCAAGAATAATAAAGAGAAAGGGTGATATAGGATCACCTTGCCTGATCCCTTTATAAGAATTAAAGAAACCTTGAGGGCTTCCGTTTACCAACACAGAAAAATGAGGTGTACTAATGCAACTTTCCACCCAAGCTCGCCATTCCAATCCGAAGCCAAATTTCTCCAGCACTTTTAACAGGAATTTCCTATCCACCTCATCATAGGCTCTTCTTATATCTAACTTGACCATCATTTTCTCAATTTTCGCCATTCAAACTGAGTGAATGATTTCATGAGCAACAATAACTCCCTCAAATATTGATCTATTTGGAGAGAAACCACTCTGTTCTACAAAAATTACCGAATTCAACACCTTTTTCAATTTGTTAGCAATAAATTTTGAAATGATTTTATAAATCATATTGCATAAAGAGATCGGGCAGAAATCTTCAAAGGAATTGACAACTGACCTTTTCAGGATAAGGGCAATAAAAGTGTTATTTAGATCTTTGAGAACAAGGCCACTCTTCCTGGATTCTTCGACCACCTCCCAAATTTCATTAGCAAAGATATCCCATAACTTTTGGAAGAAAATTGCTAGGAATCCATCAAGGCCTAGGGCTTTATCCCCACCTAAATTGAACAAAGCTTTCTTCACTTCCTTCAATGAGACTTCCTCCATGAGAATGTCATTTTGTTCCTCCGAGATGCAACTTGGGATGACATCCAGGATATCTTAATTAGCTGAAGAGCCACCTGATACTGCATTAAAGCTCTCGTTGTAGAATCTCGTGGCCTCCCTATTTATTTGGTCTGCATCATTTAAAGTTACCCCATTCTCATCCTTAATTGACAATATTTTATTGGCAGATCTATGGACCTTAACAGAGTTATGAAAGAACTTAGAGTTCCTATCTCCTTCTTTCAACCATGTTTCCCTAGACTTCTGTCGCCAGAAGATTTCTTCTCGAGCTAGAGCTTCTGAGTATTCTTTATTTAGCTTCTTCTCCAGCTCAAAATCCTCCTCCCTCATCCCATGTTCAATAACCTTGGTATGCAAGGCATTTAATCTTTCCTCTAATTTTAGTTTTTCAGCAAAAATATTTTTAAAAGATTCCCGATTCCAGGATTTTAATTTCTCTTTGATGTGTTGTAGCTTTTTAAAGAAGATGAAAGCTTTGCACCCAAAACACTTTGGAGCATCCAACCACCACCCCTTAACCATTTCTTGAAGGGTAAAAACAAAGGTTGTGTCACACTTTCCAACTTATCAACACAACTAAATTTAAGTATTTCTAACTAAAAATCAATTTTGGTCAAACATATGATCTAGTAAGATTCATTCTAGCTAAGTTAGATGCTTCCACAACTTTTTCAACTAAAATTGTTGGCTAAAAATGTATGGAGCATCACTTTGAGTCCAATTTACCAAAAAAATTAAATTATTTGAAAAACTTGAAGTTTCAATAACTCTTGCTAATGTAAACAACATTTTTTAAAATATAAAAATACCCTTTTGTAGATCCATAAGTGTAGTTTTCAAAAATATATTTATTTTAATAGTTTAATTATTTTATATTTTATTTTTACTAAAAGTAGGTTTTCAGCACAAAATATAAGGTTGATTACTATGCCAAGGAAAAATACTAAAACTTATTAAAAAAAATTGAAAAAAATATGATGCACTAGATAAAAGAATCTATTTTAAGATGGTATAGTTTTTTTTCCATTTTAGATAAATATTTAATATGAAAGTTGATGTCATGAAAACAGTTGCTTTTTTTTCACACATTTTAATATTTGTTTAAAAATATATATTTATCAAAATTGGAAAAAAAATATATCCATGCTAAAATTTAAAGTTATAAATGCACAAAAATTTGAAAGAAAAAAAAATTTACTATAAAAGTTTGGCGTCCCATGTAACTTCATTTTTCAGCATTTTATCAACAACTAAATTATAGTTTTAACTTATTAAAAACTAGTTTAAAATAATTTTTTAATTTTTTTTTAAAAAATACAAACATAAAATATACTAAAAATACATATTTTACTAGTTTACATCATTTCAAAATTCAAAACATATATGCCACTTTTTAGTGATTCAAGTTTAAAAGTGGATGTGTTGGTAGTTTCCTTTATAAAATGTGACACAACTTTTTCTTTTACCACAAGTTATCACCGAAACCACATCATTTCAAACTTAAAGGGGCATTTGTCCGGGGTAGAGTCCTCTTGGATCCTCAAACTAATCGGGTAATGATCTGATCCAGAAATTGCGAGAATCTCCACCTCACAAAACCAATTATGTGATGCCCAATTGCCTGCCAGGAAAAATCTATCTAATTTTTCTGCTATGTTGAGAAACTCCCCCCTTCTGTTAGTCCAAGTGAATTCACCTTTCTTAAAATGTACTTCAAACAACCCATTGTTCACAACAAAATCACTAAAGTCCTGCTGACTTTGCCCAGCCCAACATACTGCCCCGGCTTTATCTGAAGGTCTCATTATTGCGTTGAAGTATCCACGTAGGAGGAACATGCTACCATCATTTTCTCTTAAGATCCCTAAGAGTTCTTGCCATAACATCTTTTTTTTAGCAGATTTGTTTGGACCATAAATATTGAGGATGTAGAAACAAGTTCGTAGCTGTTTCGACTCCACCTTGAACCATTGCCAACTTTTTTCCTGTCTCACCATTTGAACATCGACCACAGAAGCATTCCAAAGTAGACCCAAACCCCCCGAAGCACCCTCAGCACCAGCCCAAGAGCAAGACCAGCAAGCAAAACAATTTGAAAAGAGGGAGAAATCTGATTCTTTAATCTTTGTTTCTTGGAGCAACACTACCGCCGGTCTCGTTTGATCAAAACACCTTTTGATCAAATGAATCTTGTCAGAGGCATTGCAGCCCTTGAATAGCCTCAGGTAAAAAGTTGGCATAGTCAAAGTCACTATTGACAATTTAAGGATGTTGTATATCAACAACCATATACATATGAGGTACCTACATTTTTGAGTGTGCATATTCTCCCAAAACTTGGCATAATGCCTAATATGTTGCTCTGAAATAGTCTTCAAAGGACTTGACATCAAAAGGATCAAGTTTGTTATCAGGGATTCTTAATGACTTCTCGTTGAAGCCTTTCTGTCTAAACCTAAGGATTCATTTCACTTTTAAGCTACTTCTATCTTGGTGGTATTTTTTTCTGAAAGAAGCAAGGTCTATAACCTTATCTGTGGCCACATTGAGTTTAAAAACCTTAGAAATAAAATCCCTAGTTATATCCATTAGGACACTTCCATCCAATTCCTTAATTACTTTGATATTTTCATCATACCAAGAAGCAAGGAACCTAATGAGTTCCAAATTTATAAAGACATTAGGAACAACTAGCTTCCCCAAATCATAGGTCCATTCATTAGAGATAGGGGAACGATGGTTTCTTTTTCCATACCAGTGTAGGAACAATTCCCACCTAGTGACGGTGACATCTTGGCTCTTTAGCTCAACATCTTTGCAATTTTTGGTTGTCTACCATCCCCTCTACTATATTAGGGATGAGGTTATGTTTACATTGAGGTTGTTTTGAGGAACCCCAAAATTGGGCCAAAATATCCTCCTCAAAGGGTCTTTTAGATGTAGAGCCATAGGGTTGGGTGTTTGACCAACTCATAATTCCAAAATTATTTTAAAAATGATTTCTATAGTATCGTGGTTTTATAAAATCAAGATTGATTATGAGATTCAATACTAACAATGGTGAATTTTTCCAAGAAGGGTGTACCTATTTCGTAATTGTTCAGAGCTCAAGTTGATGCAAAATGAGCACACCTCTACGGTTTTTGCTACTACGCCAAACCAATAGAATGAGACAACCTACCTACATTAAACTAAAAATTTATGAAGGAAATTAACTAAAAAGATGAGCCATCGTCCATCACATCTACCATTACATCTAGTTCACATGAGGGTAGTTCATTCATCTACTTGTTTATCAATTTTGAACATGGGTTGTCCTTCTAAAAGGGATGTACAAATCTCAATGATGAGTAAGGCCTCGATTTTCTTGAAAAGGACATAACCATCCCCTCTCTCCAATAGGATTCTCCCATGTCCAACATGAGAATATCATCACATAATGTCATTCTATGGTTCTTCTTAGCTCCCAAATATGTACCCTTAATGCTAAGTTGCAAAACTTAGCAATTTGGAGTAACATGGGAACACTCCTAGGTTGTGGGTCACCTAAACATGGAGTGGACCTCCAGATAAGGCTGGATCCTAAATGGTGTCACCTAAACTAATTATTTTATGAGAAAATGGTAAAAGGATAACTAAACAATGAAGCTAACTCCTAAGGTGAAACTAAGTAGGACCTGCAAACTCAGTTTACATACACAATTTTAACAATGACTGAATTTGGCTTAGAAAACTCAATTTTGTATGTTTCCTGCATAAATAATTTATAAGGAGGCCTTAATGCTAAACTCTTAGAATGAAAAAATATTTCACAACTAATTTTTTTTGCATTCTAAACACAACTTATAACCTGCAACAACATACTTTTCTGCAAAAAGGTGCTTAACATGAGACAAAATTACAAGGGAAGAGATAAAATTCACAAGTAATTTGATCAATAAACCAGATGCACACAATAAAGCACAAAATGAGAAGGAAAAATAATCAATATCATTGATATCCAAGGTACTCACTGGTTTACAAGTTTGTCAAAGAGTTACTATTATCAATTAGATATGCACCCTTTGTTAGATTTGCAAAAATCAGACTATTTGTTGAAACATGGAAACTCTTTTCAGATGTGGGTGATCTATGCAAAAAGGGAATCTCTAGAGTGAGCTGGTTCTTCGAAAGATGAATCCTACTTTAAGAATTTTCTGGGATAAGGGGGAAGGATAACTGAAATTAAAACTTAAATCTAAGTGATATTTCACTAGAAGTTATGAGATTCAAGCACTGACACCCACAACAACTTTGCTATCACAATAATTCTCACAATCTCACTGGCACATACTTCCATCAGTAATTTGTATGAAGGTTCCTAGATGGAATACAACATACAACCTAAAACTATGCAATTCTGAAACAAAACTTATAACAACAAGACATAAAAGGATTCTAATTTGAATTACAAGGACATCAAATTGCTATTATAGAATGAGACAAAACAAATGAGAAGGAGAATTCTGCTACTTTATTAAAATTGAAAGAGTGTCTTTGCTAAAATATGAGTACAAAATGCTTACAAAACTCTCTACATCACAAGAGAGAAATAAGCAATGATCTGAACTGAGAAGAAGAAGAAAAATCAGTCTTCTTCAAGATAAAATAACTCCAAAACCCTAATTCGAGCTCAAGAAGAAAGCTCAAGGAAAAGGTATCAAAACTACCTCCAAAGCTTGCACAAAAGAAGAAAAAACTCACTTTTTTCATGCTCACACTGTCCAACCTCTAAAAATAGACTAAATTTTCTTTAAAAGCAAATAAAACACCTTATCCATCCAATAGGCATCTCAAATCCGACCAAGGCAGTACCTCTCAAAAATCTGCTAAAAATAGCAAAGAATAAAGCGATTTATAAAAACACCGCTTTAATCTTGCTTTACATGATATGCAAATTTTCATAATTTGACTAATTTTTGCAACTAAATATTTCAAAATCTTTTGCAAAACAATAATAAGCTTATCTCTCCAATTACAATAATTGATTTTCTTAAAAAATCATAAAATATAATGAATATCTTTTATTCATATCTCCTTTCCCTTAGAAACAATTTTCCAATCTATAATTGATTTCTAAAAAATCAATCAAAACCAACAATAAGTATGAACATTGAATTGATTTCTTTAAATTCAATAAAAAGATCTAAGACTTATCCTTATTCTTAAAGCAATCCCCTCCAAAAAACTAATTGATTTTCCACAAAATCCCCTGAAAGTAGTTAAAGGCTTCACCTAAAGGCCTAAAGTCTTCACATAATTCATTAAACAAAACAAAACTTAGGCAAAATTTCAATCACACGAGCCTCTACATTGCTCGACCTAATCATTAGGGAAGTCGACCTTTCAAACTTTGCATAAGGTTTGATACTAAATGAAAAAAAAAATGAATGATAAGCCCATAAGTTTGAATTAGGGAAACACAACAAACCACGAGTAAACCCTAATCTTGACCTCATTTTGCATTTGAAACTTTAGAAAACTTGCTTTGCTTGAGAGAAATGTGCCGCCATGAGAGAGGATAGGGTTTCAACTTTGAGACTCCATTTGAGCTTTTCTGTGGTTGAACCTTCGCTAGATTTGGTCTCTACTACTCATGGTGAGCATTTATCTAACATTTATTTGATTTCTTGGCTCCTTTTGATGTTTAAAAAAAACACACTGGCCATGGCTATAACATACTCTAATGCATTTTTATATTTATGTATTTCTCTCTCACTGACCGCCATGAGGGTGGGCTCGAACTTGATGAGGAGGATTCAAGTGTCATTGTTGCTATTCTTGTTGAATCTACAAGTGATAAGTTGACTCCAAACCTCCTGAGGCTTTTGTGAACCCATTTGCTCTATTCTGAACAAGATTTGGCCTTAAAGCCGCGACCATGATTGTTGTTTTTGATGTATTTTTGCATTCCCGTTGCTTTGTTTGCATCTGCCTTGGAATGCCATTATGGGAGACATTACTTAGGGCATTGTAGAGAGCTCTGCCATGGCTCCACCACGAGCTCATAAGGTCTCTTCAGGCACGCGATGGTAAACTCTACTCTCCTTGCATTTTCATTACGTTCTACCCTTCAGAAAAACTCATAAAAACTTATCTTTGTGCGAGCAAGATGATCATTAAGGAACAAATCTACAAGCCATTTGTGCAGTCCGCGAACTTAACATGTACATATTGGGTTTTCTTGTAACTTTCTAGATTTTGTAACAAATCCCCATGTGGGTAACTTGGAAATGGTACTATCTGTATTTTGAACTCAAAACCCCAATGTGGGTATACTAAAAATGAAAGAAATATGCATTTTAGCTCAAGTCCTCACATGGGTATGCTAGAAATAATGGGAAATATGTATTTAAATTTGAAACCCAAATGTAGGGTATTCAGAAGAACAAACAAGAATATGTATATTTGATTATTCGTGCAAAAAATTGGGCTCGACCCAACATGATTTTCTATTTTCCCAATTTTCATCATATGGGTATTTATTGAATGTGAAGAAAACGTATTTCTGAATGTATTTTCTGTTGTATTTAAGCTCGACAGTGAGAGCACTGAATACATCCTTTTCCTTACAAAAACCCCACCATGATAATTGATATTCAAAAGGGAAACACACTTCCTTTGTGTTATGTTGAAAACCCTCAAATGGATTTATGAGGTTTTGAAAAATATATCTTGAATTTAAACTCTCATATGGGCATCTTGTACTTTAAATATACTGAACCTTCATGTATCTTATTTTACATTTTTAGTTACCATTATAATGTTGTTCCCTCCTTGCACACAAAAATTCTTTAATCTGAACTCTAGGTTACTTGTTCACTCTAATCTCTTATGCACTCACAGTCACACTCTTTAGAGATGCACTCCAAACCCTCATTCATACCATGTTCAATGTATATTCTACTCGTTCTAAAAATGACTTTTCACATTGTAATTCTTGTTCGATCTGTTCATATTTTCCTGCCTTTAACTCCATGCTAAATATCCTTAAAAGTATACCTCGAGAGCATAACTAAATGATATAAACAACTTTTTGAAATAATAATACCATAGTTGCATTGATGCATAACACAGTGGATTACATGATGCTTGAAAACATGGAGTTCCCCTCATGCTTTTCTGTCCTTTCATGTTCTTGGTCTTCCACCTGGCACTCTTCATGCATTTTTATGCTCCATTTAATAAAATTGTTCCATGCACTTGCTCTCTTCTAAAATGAAAATTTAAAATAGTGTTCTTTGTTAAATAATGCTCTTATTGATGAGGCATTATGTATGCCTGTTCATTATCACTGTCATGAGCATGAACAATGTTGAACTTTGCATAATATCTTGGACATGATGAACAAATAATACTATGGCAGAAAAAACATAACCATACAATAGTGTTTGAGATGAATGTACTCAGTTGAATTGATTGACCTGATTAAACCCACTATTCACCTATAGCTTTCAGAAACGTATTTGACTATTATGAGTGAACAGTCGGCTTAATAACTTGATGGATGAACTCTGTTTTACTCTTTCAGTTGTATATTTCCTTTCTTGATGAACATGATGATTGCAATGTCCTTCTCAACCCACCTGTAATGTATAAGGGGCAGCATGCCGAGCTCTACCCTTGTGGGAGCCCATTTTTCTCCACATGCTTTATCTCCAAATGATAATCAGCTTCATGATTTTCCCTATACCTGCACAAAGAAACAAATGATGTTAGCATAAAACAATATATGATGATGTTGATGTATCTCTTTCAACTCATGTTTTTGGACTTTTCTTGATTGTTTTAGTGCATGATTAGTAGCATACTACATTATCGTTGATGATTCATGTAGGTATATTCATAGTTGGAGCTCTAACATCCCTCTTTTCCTTCCTACAGGTCAATGGAGCTCAGAGAATAGAAAATGGTGCACCACTTCTGCATCGGTCATCAACCAATAGGCAAAGATGATTATGTCTATACTTATGTGACTTTTCCTTTTATGCATCTTCCATAGTTTAGTGTGATGCTTGTGATGCACTGTAACAGTTACATCCATGGCTTGTGTGGATATTCAATTTCAATCTTTTTCTTTTCATTTTGAAAAGAAAGTGCATTTATGATGCAATGCTGTATAATCATTTGAATGTATAACCATTTGAATTCTTGTAATCAAATGAAATGTTGTAAATATGAATCATTTTATGAAATAAATGAAAGCATTTAGTCATGCTTTGTTGTTTGTATGCTCAATCCTGTACTCCATTTGATTGTGAAACACTAATAGCAATTCCTGAAACCCTGTTTCCTCATTTCAATGCATAACTGTCACTTATAAAATGATGAATAAGATGCAAACAACACTTAGCATATGCAGGAATAACTTTATTTTCACTTTAAGATATAACAATATTTAATCAGCTCCACCAATTGAGTTGTATCAAAAAATTGGTAACATTTTGGTGATTTCCGCTAAATGCTTGCCAGCTAAGCATAGATTAGTTGCCTTGAAAAACTCTATTGGGCGCGGAGTCAAATCTGCCCCCTGATGAAACTCAGAAATTTGAATAGTAACACTCCAAATAGTAGAAAAACAAAACGAAACAAAACTGAAAGCAAACTAACTAGCCCTAATGGCCAACAGAACATGTGCAACAACGCTTAGGAAAATGAAATCTACTGAAAAGAAATGTGTGTAACACACTTATTTGCAATACTATACTACTTATTTACAAGATAAAACTTATCTCAAAGGCAATGCTTGAGGTGGATCCCATTAACTGGGATAGACAACACCTCTCCAGTCAACTTAGAAAGTTGGAATGCGTTGTGTTCCTTGCACTCTGTGATCACATAAGGCCCATCCCAAATAACATCAAACTTGGAATGTCATCCAGGTCTACTCTTATATTCATTCCACTTAAAGACCAAATCACCAATAATGAACTATCGTGGTCTTGCTTTCTTATCAAAAGAGCTCTTCATCTAAACTTGATGTATATCTAGTTGTCTTAATGCTTCCTTTTTGGTTTCTTCAAGCTCTACCAGTTGTGCAAATCTCACCTCAAGAGGCTGCTCATTTAACAATTCCAATTCTTTAACATAACTTAAAGTTGGTAACTCAATGGAAATAGGTAACCTAGCTTCTTTTACATAAGTTAGAACAAAAGGAGAACAACCAGTAGCCCTCTTAGGAGTTATTTTGTCAGCCCAAAGAGCTAACTTAAGCTTTTCATGCCATGTCCTTTGATTGTCCTCTACAGTCTTCTTGATTATCCAAATCAGATTCTTATTTGTAGATTCTGCTTGACCATTGCCCTGCAGATAATAATTATAAGATGTGTTCAAATAGATGTTATTTCTAACCGACCAATCATAAATCCTTAAATTGATAAAAGCTAAACCATTGTCAGAGATTATTGAATTTGGAACACCAAATCTTGACACTAGATCCTGATAAAAGTTAAGTAGAAAAGTCTCATTTTCTTCTTTCAAAGCAAAAAATTTGGTCCATTTGGTAAAATAATATGTGCAGTAAGTATCCACTTATGACCCGCGCTTGAAGGCGGATTGATAGGATCAATAAAATCTAAGCCCCACTTAGCAAAGGGTTGTTCCACCTAAACCAGATGTAGGGGCAGCATTGCAAGCCTCTGTTTTCCAAAAAATAAAGCACATTTCTCACATTTTCTGACCCAAGAAATAGCATCTTTAAATAGATCAGTCCAATAATAACTAGCCCACATAATTTTTAGGGCTTTTGTTCTCGTAGCAAAATGGCCTCTTGAAGGCCCATCATGAAATTCTGCTAAAAGCTTGTCAACTTGATCAGGCTGAATGCATCTTAATAAAACTCCTTGAAAATCTCTCCTATAAAGAATGCCACCAATAATTGCATAAGGAATGGCTTGTAATCTGTAATACCTTCTTTTTGCTCTGTCTAAGCCTTCGGGGCATTCACCAATTCATAAATAGTGCATCATTTGTTGTATCCAGGTAGCAGGAAAAACTGGAACAACACTTGCAACATCATTATTTAGCACCGTATCCATATCTTCAACTCCTTTTAAGTTGTTGTCTTCATTTCCAACAATATTTTCACACAAACCCTTGCCTCTAATGAGCTTGGTTACCTTTATATCAACGTCAAATTCTATCACCTTGGTAATCCAACCAACATGCTTATCATTAATATCTTTGTTAAGTAAGAAATCCTTAATAGTTGAATGAGCAACCAGCAAATGGATCTTGTTGTAGGACAACATGTGCCTAATTTTTTTAAGGCTTCTGACAACAACAAAAACATGCTTCTCGACAAAAGAATACTTCACCTCATAATCATGTAATACTTGGCTGAAAAATGCTACAGGCTGCTCCAAGCCTTCATCGTTTTGCTGACATAACATAGCTGAAACTGTATCTACTCCTCCAAAGGCATACAAAATGAAGTCTTCGTCAAAATTGGATTAATGAGAGTAGGAGCAGCTGCAAGGGCTTCCTTTATCTGCTCAAAGCTCCTCTTACCTTCCTTGGTCCAACTAAAAGGCATACTCATTTTAAGCATAGAAGTGAGAGGTTGTAGGAAAGCTACAATGTTCGATATGAACCTTCTCACAAAATTTATTCTTCCAAGAAAGCTTTGCAAGCCTTTCTTGTGGGCTGGTAATGGCAATTCAAGAATTTTAGAGACTCTTTCAGGATCTATAGAAATCCCTTGCTTTGAAACAACATGTCCAAGCAGTTTTCCTTCATGCACTGAAAATATACACTTCTTCGGATTGAGAGACACTCTAAACTCTCCACATCTCTGAAAAATATGCTCTAAACGATCAAGATGTTTGTTAGCATTTCTGGAAAAAATAGTAATATCATCTAGCTATACCAGAACAAACTTGTTCATAAAATCATGAAAGGCCATATCCATCGCTCGCTGAAATGTTGCTCCAACATTGGACAAGCCAAAAGGAATCTTTTTGTAGGCCATCGTGCCCCACTTAGTTGTAAATGTTGTTTTGAATTGATCTTCTTGCTTCACCAAAATCTGGTTATAACCTGAGTAACCATCTAGCAAAGAAAATCTGTCAGAACCAGAAACCACCTACAGAATTTTCTCTATGGAAGGAAGTGGGT
>VDFB02115744.1:403858-431286 GCA_007258455.2 Sequoia sempervirens | reverse complement strand
TTGCTTTCTTATCAAAAGAGCTCTTCATCTAAACTTGATGTATATCTAGTTGTCTTAATGCTTCCTTTTTGGTTTCTTCAAGCTCTACCAGTTGTGCAAATCTCACCTCAAGAGGCTGCTCATTTAACAATTCCAATTCTTTAACATAACTTAAAGTTGGTAACTCAATGGAAATAGGTAACCTAGCTTCTTTTACATAAGTTAGAACAAAAGGAGAACAACCAGTAGCCCTCTTAGGAGTTATTTTGTCAGCCCAAAGAGCTAACTTAAGCTTTTCATGCCATGTCCTTTGATTGTCCTCTACAGTCTTCTTGATTATCCAAATCAGATTCTTATTTGTAGATTCTGCTTGACCATTGCCCTGCAGATAATAATTATAAGATGTGTTCAAATAGATGTTATTTCTAACCGACCAATCATAAATCCTTAAATTGATAAAAGCTAAACCATTGTCAGAGATTATTGAATTTGGAACACCAAATCTTGACACTAGATCCTGATAAAAGTTAAGTAGAAAAGTCTCATTTTCTTCTTTCAAAGCAAAAAATTTGGTCCATTTGGTAAAATAATATGTGCAGTAAGTATCCACTTATGACCCGCGCTTGAAGGCGGATTGATAGGATCAATAAAATCTAAGCCCCACTTAGCAAAGGGTTGTTCCACCTAAACCAGATGTAGGGGCAGCATTGCAAGCCTCTGTTTTCCAAAAAATAAAGCACATTTCTCACATTTTCTGACCCAAGAAATAGCATCTTTAAATAGATCAGTCCAATAATAACTAGCCCACATAATTTTTAGGGCTTTTGTTCTCGTAGCAAAATGGCCTCTTGAAGGCCCATCATGAAATTCTGCTAAAAGCTTGTCAACTTGATCAGGCTGAATGCATCTTAATAAAACTCCTTGAAAATCTCTCCTATAAAGAATGCCACCAATAATTGCATAAGGAATGGCTTGTAATCTGTAATACCTTCTTTTTGCTCTGTCTAAGCCTTCGGGGCATTCACCAATTCATAAATAGTGCATCATTTGTTGTATCCAGGTAGCAGGAAAAACTGGAACAACACTTGCAACATCATTATTTAGCACCGTATCCATATCTTCAACTCCTTTTAAGTTGTTGTCTTCATTTCCAACAATATTTTCACACAAACCCTTGCCTCTAATGAGCTTGGTTACCTTTATATCAACGTCAAATTCTATCACCTTGGTAATCCAACCAACATGCTTATCATTAATATCTTTGTTAAGTAAGAAATCCTTAATAGTTGAATGAGCAACCAGCAAATGGATCTTGTTGTAGGACAACATGTGCCTAATTTTTTTAAGGCTTCTGACAACAACAAAAACATGCTTCTCGACAAAAGAATACTTCACCTCATAATCATGTAATACTTGGCTGAAAAATGCTACAGGCTGCTCCAAGCCTTCATCGTTTTGCTGACATAACATAGCTGAAACTGTATCTACTCCTCCAAAGGCATACAAAATGAAGTCTTCGTCAAAATTGGATTAATGAGAGTAGGAGCAGCTGCAAGGGCTTCCTTTATCTGCTCAAAGCTCCTCTTACCTTCCTTGGTCCAACTAAAAGGCATACTCATTTTAAGCATAGAAGTGAGAGGTTGTAGGAAAGCTACAATGTTCGATATGAACCTTCTCACAAAATTTATTCTTCCAAGAAAGCTTTGCAAGCCTTTCTTGTGGGCTGGTAATGGCAATTCAAGAATTTTAGAGACTCTTTCAGGATCTATAGAAATCCCTTGCTTTGAAACAACATGTCCAAGCAGTTTTCCTTCATGCACTGAAAATATACACTTCTTCGGATTGAGAGACACTCTAAACTCTCCACATCTCTGAAAAATATGCTCTAAACGATCAAGATGTTTGTTAGCATTTCTGGAAAAAATAGTAATATCATCTAGCTATACCAGAACAAACTTGTTCATAAAATCATGAAAGGCCATATCCATCGCTCGCTGAAATGTTGCTCCAACATTGGACAAGCCAAAAGGAATCTTTTTGTAGGCCATCGTGCCCCACTTAGTTGTAAATGTTGTTTTGAATTGATCTTCTTGCTTCACCAAAATCTGGTTATAACCTGAGTAACCATCTAGCAAAGAAAATCTGTCAGAACCAGAAACCACCTACAGAATTTTCTCTATGGAAGGAAGTGGGTAATGATCTTTTAATGATGCTTTATTTAAATCTTAGAAATCAACACACAATCTGATTTCCCCACTTTTCTTCCTAATTGGTACTAATTTTGACACCCAAGAGGTATGCTTAATAAGAAAAATAATACCACTCTCAACTAATTTATTCAGTTCAGCCTTCATAAGGTGTTCTAATTTGGGGTTAAGAGGTCTCTGTTTCTGCCTTACTGGTTTTGCACTAGGCTCTAATTCAATAGCATGTTGTGATAGTTTTGGGTTAAAACCTCTCAAATCCTTGTACTCCCAAGCAAAAACATCACTAAATTTCTAACATAACAGAATAAATGCTTGTTGTTCCTCTTTACTACATACCTTTCCTAGCTTGAGAAGCTTGCCTTTAAAGATTTCAATGGCTGGATAATGTTCTTCCTTAACCGTCAGGCCACACTTGTCTTTCTGTGCTTGGTCATCTGAATTAAACACAGATTCCAAGGTCACCAATCCTTTTGGTAGCTTGTTATTCTTCAACTGCACAATTTGATCATCATACTACTGCTGCCATTTTTGTTGGTTTCCATCTGTAAACTCAGCTTCAACAATTAAGAAATTGACAATTTGCTTATCGCTGTCAAAAACCTACCAGCTCACATTATTGTCAGGCACGAAAGGTCTGACCACTATTTTTACATATTGATGTGCCTCTACTTTATGAATCTCATTGGGAATATCAAACTGGGCTCCTATGGCAATGAGCCTATCAGCATGCTTATTTTCATTATGAGGAATTGAAACAATATCAAAAGCATCAAAATCTTCCATCAAATCCCATATACGATGCTTATTTTTCTTAAGCAAATCATTCTTGACAGCATTTAAATTTATGATTTGATTTACAATTAGTTCTGAATCACCATAAACTTGCAAGAATTTAATACCTCTTTTGTGGACCCATTCGAGGCCATGCACCAATGCTTCATACTCAGTTGTATTATTCAAACAACTGAAAGCGAATCTGAAAGTTGAATAGTACTTATCTCCTTCTGGTGATATCAACATAGCCCCACCTCCAACACCAATACTGTTTCTCGAACCATCAAAGTAAAGCTTCCAAAGCTCATTTTCTGTTTCTACAGACTGTTCCTCCTCTTTACAAAGATTAGGCACATCAAAATCAGGTTCTTGAATCATATAGACTCCTAATCCTATCTCATCTATGTGCTGAAACGGATCAAGCTCGTGATCTTCAGCTGTCCATTCATCTAGATTGATATTTTCTATATGGGTGCTGTAGTCTGAGGTCATGGTTTGCTCCTCTAGTGCAAAGGTGGCGTAGAGGTTAGTGTTTATAGGATTTGGTGAATATGGTTTGATATGGTCTTTGGTAAGAGGCTCAAACTTTATGGTCACTTTCATACCATACCTTGTTCTAAAGAAGAGATGAGACCAATCTAAAGATAGAAACCCACCCAACTTGGGTGTAAAATCCCTCGAGAGACAAATGGGAAAGTGTGGTGGCAAGTCAATGACATGTATATCCTGATGAATAGCAAAACTCGGGGATCTGTGCAAAGTAAGAGCCAAATTTTTGATAATACCGACAATTTTAATAGCAGACCCATCTAATTGAACTACACCCTTCTGGGGGTTAGGCTCATAAACAAGACCCAACTTATCAGCTAAGCTTTTAGGCATAACAAAGCTACTAGCACCAGAGTCTACCATACAGTTATGAACAATTTTATTGCCAATAATCAAACTTAAGTAAAATGGAGGAGGCTTTACCTCTTTACCTTTTTGCTCATTCTCAACCTCCAGATCATTTGCAAGCACGACTTTTGCAACTTCTTGATTAGCATTGTCAGAAATAGACAACTCAGCTAAAGCTTCCTGCAGTAAACCTTTCTGCCCTGGGAGGTGCAAAGCATCTAATATTGACATACTGACAGTAGCTTTTCTGAGGTGCTCAACAATATTAAATGATGTAGAATTTGCCTTCTGCTGGTTTTTAATGACAACAACATTGTTTTGTCTTTGCAAAGTCTGCGAATGCATCTTAGACTGCTCTTTGCCATGTATCTCTTGGCCTCTTTGCAAAATCTGCACTTTAGGCTGCGCTGCAGCATTAATGTTTGACGAAGGAATGGGCTGGTTTTGTCTTGAAGGTTGTTGCTATGAATTTCCAGCTTGCTGCCTTGAATCCATAGCTCTCTTTTTCAATCTAGTATTGGCCGAAACAGAAGAATTTTGCTGATCTTGACCATTCACACCACATAAGTCAGAGCTCTGCCAGTTCGACAAGGTGACTTCCACATTATCTTGCTGTTCTTGATTCTGATCTACAATATTTTCTGAACCAGCATAGTTATTTTGAACCATTATAGCCAAATTTCTCATTCCATTAGTGCACGTTGATTGGTTATGGGGTTGATTGCATGGATAACACCAACCGCAATCCTGGGCGATATTATTTTGGGGTACAAGTTCCTTTGATGAACTGGCTGTGTTTGGGTTGTATGGTTGGAATGGCCTAGGGTTAAAAGTCTTCCTTTGGCCTTGGTAATCATTCTTAAAGGTAGGCCTATTAGGCTGATTATGCTGATAAGTGGCTTGATAAGGATTCCTGACCAACTTGCTTCTTAATGCTCACAAGATCGTTCCCGAAGGTCTTGAGTATACTTTTAATCTCTTGAAATTCTTGGTTTTGGGCTGGAGTAACAATTTCTTGGGTTGCATTATGATAACCTATTGCTGGAACAGGTGGGACAACAGCTAAGGGAGGTACAACAATATGGGTAGGTGGCTGTATTTCTGGAAACAAAGGCATAGGAAGTCTAGGGGTTATGTCTCCAGCTTGGATGAGACATTTCTAAGCCCTAATGGCTGTCATAAGCGTTAGGGAGTGTATGCCCACCCATAGATTGAGTCATGACTGTAATCTTACTATTCAAAGCTTTTAAGTAAAATAGAAAAGCATGTGCTGGTAAAGGTTTTACCATTGTAGGAATCCTATCCCAGGTTCTCTGAAATCGGTAGTTGAAATCAACCAAGTGCTCGTGTAGCGCCCTCTGAATGGTACTCAATTTCTCTAATAGAGACAGATTATCAGATTATCAGATTTATCAGCAAAATATTGATATAAGTCGTTACCTAATGCATCCCATGTCGCAATTGAGTTGGCTGTGAGACCTCTGAACCATTGCAATGCCTTCCCTTTAAGCGATGCAACCAAGAGCCTTAATGCAACATTCTCTTGCGTAATGTTGTGAACCGAGCATAAGGTGGCTACGTCATGAATATGCTCAACCGGTGTAGTGAGGTCCTCCCCAATGAAGTATGGCAGGATTCTAAGGGCTACAACTAGGATGTCATCATGTTGAGCAATGTCTAATGGATTGCCTCCATTAAAAGGCACGAACGGGTGCTGCCTTGGCGCTGCCATTGGTGGTGCTTGTGATATTGGAACCGATACTCCTGGTGATAAAACCAAAGAGCTGAAAATAGGAGGTGTTGACTTCGATCTCGCAGGTGTCTCAAAGAGCCTCCTTGTTGTTCTGCCTCTTCTTCATACTGGGGACAACTCTCGATATTCGAAAGGTGCAATACTTGATCTAGTCTGTATTTTTCTCATGTACAGGCTACACTAGCATGCAAAATCAGGATTAGAGTCGCTAGGTATATTGAAATGAGCCTCCAAAAGGATGAAAAAATTTGCTGCATACACCAAATAGCAAATTAAAAAACACTAAAATTTGTCTGTAATGGCTTTCAATGTCCCACCGAGCATGCCAAAAACTGTTATCAATCAGATATGCACCCTTTGTCAGATTTGCAAAAATCAGACTATCTGTTGAAACATGGAAACTCTTTTCAGATGTGGGTGATCTATGCGAAAAGAGAATCTCCAGAGTGAGCTAGTTCTTCGAAAGATGAATCCTACTCTAAGAATTTTTTGGGATAAGGGGGAAGGATAATTGAAATTAAAACTTAAATCTAAGTGATATTTCACTAGAAGTTATGAGATTCAAGCACTGACACCCACAACAACTTTCCTATCACAATAACTCTCACAATCTCACTGGCACATACTTCCATCAATAATTTGTATGAAGGTTCCTAGATGAAATACAACATACAACCTGAAACTATGCAATTCTGAAACACAACTTACAACAAAAAGACATAAAAGGATTCTGATTTGAATTACAAGGACATCAAATTGCTATTATAGAATGAGACAAAACAAATGAGAAGGAGAATTCTGCTGCTTTATTAAAACTGAAAGAGGGTCTTTGCCAAAATATGAGTATGAAATGCTTACAAAACTCTCTACATCACAAGAGAGAAAGAAGAAATGATCTAAACTGAGAAGAAGAAGAAAACTCAGTCTTCTTCAAGATAAAATAACTCCAAAACCCTAATCCGAGCTCAAGAAGAAAGCTCAAGGAAAAGGTATCAAAACTGCCTCCAAAGCTTGCACAAAAGAAGAAAAAACTCACTTTTTTCATGCTCACACTGTCCAACCTCTAAAAATAGACTAAATTTGCTTTAAAAGAAAATAAAAAACCTTATCCATCCAGAAGGCATCTCAAATCCGACCAAGGCAGTACCTCTCAAAAATATGCTAAAAATAGCAAAGAATAAAGCGATTTATAAAAACGTCGCTTTAATCTTGCTTTACATGATATGCAGATTTTCATAATTTGACTAATTTTTGCAACTAAATATTTCAAAATCTTTTGCAAAAAAATAATAAGCTTATCTCTCCAATTACAATAATTGATTTTCTTAAAAAATCATAAAATATAATGAATATCTTTTATTCATATCTCCTTTCCCTTAGAAATAATTTTCCAATCTATAATTGATTTCTAAAAAATCAATCAAAACCAACAATAAGTATGAACATTGAATTGATTTCTTTAAAATAAATAAAATAATCTAAGACCTATCCTTATTCTTAAAGCAATCCCCTCCAAAAAAACTAATTGATTTTCCACAAAATCCCCTGAAAGTAGTTAAAGGCTTCACCTAAAGGCCTAAAGTCTTCACATAATTCATTAAACAAAACAAAACTTAGGAAAAATTTCAATCACATGAGCCTCTACATTGCTTGACCTAATCATTAGGGAAGTCGGCCTTTCAAACTTTGCATAAGGTTTGATACTAAATGCAAAAAAAAATGAATGATAAGCCCATAATTTTGAATTAGGGCAACACAACAAAACACAAGTAAACCCTAATCTTGACCTCATTTTGCATTTGACACTTTGGAAAACTTGCTCTGCTTGAGAGAAATGCGCTGCCATGAGAGAGGATAGGGTTTCAGCTTTGGGACTCCATTTGAGCTTTTCTGTGGTTGAACCTTCGCCAGATTTGGTCTCTATTACTCATGGTGAGCATTTAACTGTCATTTATTTGATTTCTTGGCTCCTTTTGATGATTAAAAAAAACACACTGGCCACGGCTATAACATACTCTAGTGCATTTTTATATTTATGTATTTCTCTCTCACTGGCCGCCATTAGGGTGGGCTCGAACTTGATGAGGAGGATTCAAGTACCATTGTTGCAATTCTTGTTGAATCTACAGGTGATAAGTTGACTCCAAACGTCTAGTGGCTTTTGTGAACCCATTTGCTCTATTCTGAACAAGATTTGGCCTTAAAGCCGCGACCATGATTGTTGTTTCTGATGTATTTTTGTATTCATGTTGCTTTGTTTGCATCCGCCTTGGAACGCCATTATGGGAGACATTACTTAGGGAATTGTAGAGAGCTCTGCCATGGCTCCACTGCGAGCTCATAAGGTCTCTTCAGGCACGTGATGGTAAACTCTACTCTCCTTGCATTTTCATTATGTTCTACCCTTCAGAAAAACTCATAAAAACTTATCTTTGTGCGAGCAAGATGATCATTAAGGAACAAATCTACAAGCCATTTGTGCAGGCCGCAGCCTTAACATGTACGTATTGGGTTTTCTTGTAACTTTCTAGATTTTGTAACAAATCCCCATGTGGGTAACCTATAAATGGTACTATCTGTATTTTGAACTCAAAACCCCAATGTGGGTATACTAAAAATGAAAGAAATATTCATTTTAGCTCAAGTCCTCACATGGGTATGCTGGAAATAATGGGAAATTTGCCTTTAAATTTGAAACCCAAATGTAGGGTATTCAGAAGAACGAACAAGAATATGTATATTTGATTATTCATGCAAAAAATTGGGTTTGACCCAACATGATTTTCTATTTTCCCAATTTTCATCATATGGGTATTTATTGAATGTGAAGAAAACATATTTCTGAATGTATTGTCTGTTATATTTAAGCTTGACCATGAGAGCACTGAATAAATCCTTTTCCTGACAAAAACCCCACCATGATAACTGATATTCAAAAGGAAAACACAATTCCTTTGTGTTTTGTTGAAAACCCTCAAATGGATTTATGAGGTTCTGAAAAATATATCTTGAATTTAAACTCATATGGGCATCCTCTACTTTAAATATACTGAACCTTCATGTATCTTATGTTTATATTTTCAGTTACCATTATAATGTTGTTCCCTCCTTGTGCACATAAATCCTTTAATCTGAACTCTAGGTTACTTGTTCACTCTAATCTCTATGCACTCATAGTCACACTCTTTAGAGATGCACTCCAAACCCTCATTCATACCATGTTCAATGTATATTCTGCTCGTTCTAAAAATGACTTTTCACATTGTAATTCTTGTTTGATCTGTTCATATTTTCCTGCCTTTAACTCCATGGTGAATATCCTTAAAAGCACACCTCAAGAGCATAGCTAAATGATATAAACAACTTTATGAAACAATAATACCTTAGTTGCATTGATACATAACACAGTGGATTACGTGATGCTTGAAAACATGGAGTTCCCCTCATGCTTGTCTGTCCTTTCATGTTCTTGGTCTTCCACCTGGCACTCTTCATGCATTTTTATGCTCCATTTAATAAAATTGTTCCATGCACTTGCTCTCTTCTTAAATGAAAATTTGAAATAGTGTTCTTTGTTAAATAATGCTCTTATTGATGAGGCATTATGTATGCCTGTTCATTATCACTATCATGAGCATGAACAATATTGAACTTTGCATAATATCTTGGACATGATGAACAAATAATACTATGGCAGAAAAAACATAACCATACAATAGTGTTTGAGATGAATGTACTTAGTTGAATTGATTGAGTTGATTAAACCCATTTTTCACCTATAGCTTTTAGAAACGTATTTGACTGTTATGAGTAAACAGCCGGCTTAATAACTTGATGGATGAACTCTGTTTTACTCTTTCAGTTGTATATTTCCTTTCTTGATGAACATGATGATTGCAATGTCCTTCTCAGCCTACTTGTAATGTATAAGGGGCAGCATGCCAAGCTCTACCCTTGTGGGAGCCCATTTTTCTCCACATGCTTGATCTCCAAATGATAATCAACTTCATGATTTTCCCTATACCTGCACAAAGAAACAAACAATGTTAGCATAAAACAATATATGATGATGTTGATGTATCTCTTTCAGGTGATGTTTCTACACTTTTCTTGATTGTTTTAGTGCATGATTAGTAGCATACTACATTATCATTGATGGTTCATGTAGGTATATTCATATTCGGAGCTCTAACATCCCTCTTTCCCTTACTACAAGTCAATGGAGCTCAGAGAATACAAAATGGTGCACCATTTCTGCGTCAATCATCAACCAACAAACAATGATGATTATGTCTATACTTATGTGACTTTTCCTTTCATGCATCTTCCATAGTGTAGTGTGATGCTTATGATGCACTGTAACAGTTACATCCATGGCTTGTGTGGATATTCAATTTCAATCTTTTGCTTTTCATTTTGAAATGAAAATGCATTTATGATGCAATGTTGTATCATCATTTGAATGTATCACTATTTGAATTCTTGTAATCAAATAAAATGTTGTAAATATGAATCATTTTATGAAATAAATGAAAGCATTCAGCCATGAATTGTTGTTTGTATGCTCATTCCTATACTCCATTTGATTGTGAAACACTAAATAACAATTCCTAAAACCATGTTTCCTCATTTCAATGCATAACTGTCACTTATAAAATGATGAATAAGATGCAAACAACACTTAGCATATGCAGAAGTAACTGTATTTTCACTTTAAGATATAACAGTATTTAATCAGCTCCACTAATTGAGCTGTAGCAAAAAATTGGTAATAGTTACAATATTGCTCTTGCTGAAAGAAAACTCTAAGAAAGAGTTACCATACTGTTGGACAGAAAGAACTAACTTCAAAACCTCTATTTGAAGTTACTTTTCTTTTTTGAAAAATTTCCCCACACATCTTTCTAGAACCCTCTGGTTGTATGCCACAGTAAAGCCAAAATAAAAGCACCAAAAACCCCTCCAAAAGGTCACCAAAGTGAAGAAAAGTCAAGCCCTGACCCAACCCGCACTAAAATCATGAGAAATTGTCCCCAAATGCAATCGTTCCCTCCAAAATCCAGTCAAAAACAACCTTCATTCTTTCCATATGTTGATCAATCCTCTCCAAATTCCCCACATGCCTCCAATTTGTTTGACTCACACTTTCGATGTGTTCAAGCACCTCCATCTTGCAATTATAACAAATCCAACTATATCCCCCTTTGACTAAATTTTTGAAGGCACACACACCATTTTGCAATAAATAAAACATTAAAATAAGTGATTTATAATAACATCACTTAAATAATGTCTTTTACATTTCAAATTCCCTTTTTTAAAAATAAAAGGTTCTTGACTTTGACCTAAGTCTAGGGAGACAATGCAAAAATTATTTCATTTAGGGGACACCCCTAGACACTTACATAATGCATGGAAATTAATATTTTATTTGAAAAATTTAAAAGAAAGGCAAAAATTGGCCTCGAGAATTGGCCAAAATTAGGGTTGAAACCCTAAAGGAAAAACTTGTGGCCAAAGCATCATCTCACATTTCATTCTCACACTACACTTCTTGTTGCACCGCCATGGAAGTCTAGGGTTTTGCTAGAGCTTCTATGGGGTTTCACTCATAGATTTTGTATGCATTTCTCATAGGAAAATAACAAAAAAACCTGAGTAAGCTCTTTGTTCCAGCATACTTTTCTTTTTTCTTCCATTTTCTATAGAAAATATGCTCCACTCGAGCTCTGTTATACAAAAAATAGTAAAACGCTTTTATTTTTTGTATATTTTTGTTTGAGCTTTGAATTTTATACATAAGAAATGATGAAGAGCTTCATTTACTGTATGTTTCTCATGCATTTATAGCTACTCTGGTTGTGCATTTGATCTGATCCTAGCATTCATTGTCGGCTGCTTTTAAACTCCATCTCAATATTTATATTTATACTTCAAAACCAAACATCATCATAATATTTGACTTTACCTTTTCTGGGCCGAGGGTTTGAACTCTCTGCAGGTCGTGGCTTTTCCATTCTTTGTTGACTTTAAACACATGGGTATCTTCATTTTTCTTGTGATACCATGTAATGGTGGCCAACATTGTAATAATCACCTTTACTATGGAAGATTTGTGCAAGATCATAATATGAAAGATATTTCATAAGAGGGCAGGCAATTAAAACAAGAGCTATCTTAGCCAACTATTCCACAAGAAAATGCTGCCCTGTGAAGAAAAATGGTTTTCAAAATGATCCAATGTCATTGCACAATACTGTTATAATTCACAACTCTACACACCTTTTCCATTCCTTCATGAACACTACCCTTTGGTGTTTGTTGACTGCATTTTTATAAAGACTGCCATCAGTAACTCTTAGCTTTATCTAATAATTGTACAATGCTCTAAATACCTCTATGCACCATCTTTGTAAGCCTTTTAGACTGTTGACTCTCATTAATCATGGAACTTTGTTGATTGAACATACTTCTAGATATTTCACATAGGACTGCCTTCCTTAGCATGACTATGCCTAGAGACTTTAACACTGCTTCAATATGACTTTCGTATTTTCATATTCAGAACTGATTTTCATGCTTCACAAAATTCATACTGCTATTGAATTTTACAAATGTAATTCCTTGTTTGATGACATTTCCCTTTGATGCCTAGACCAAAGATGATTTCCACAAATAGTCATATAAAAATATTTATTTGTCCTTAATAACAAAAAGACTTTCCTTTATTCATGACTTGCCACATATTGTTACTTCATAAGACTGTCCTTTGATGCTGCCCTCTAATAATTCTAGTGTATTTTTGAGAATTCATTCCACTCTTTCCCTTGACAATGCAATTTGTTTATTACTAAATGCATACTGCATAAGGGATAGTCTTCATTCCTAAAGAAACTTAACACTGCATTGCACTATGGATGCTCTATTTCTGCATGACCGTACCTCCTGATTAATGATTGCTCTCGGTATCAAGTGGCCATGCTTCTATATGCTGCATTTTTGTTCTTTACCCTTTAAGGTTGAAAGATCATTCTTAATCCTCTTTGTCAAATTATATTGCCTTATTCAAAATAATCGTCTCTTCTAAAATTGCTATTTCACTTTGCAATCCATTGCAATGTACTCATTATACTATCACATTCACTATAGCATGATCATGGTAATGGTTGTACTTGTATATTGCTTCATTAATTATGGGTTTTTCCCTGACTGAGTTGAAGATTTATGATTCATGAATTTGATAATTATCCTTGCCTTTGAATATGAAATCACTGTTACTTGGGCATGTACTATTCCACTATCCTTAAGTCTCATAAAGTCTTCATACTGCCACCAAGGTTGTAGGAGACTTTCCCTTTTAAAATACTCTTATAGTGAATAATACTGTCATTATGCCACTTAACACATAGCTCTTACCCATGCTTATCATGATTTTTCACCATTATCTCTATTGGTATGTGGCGACTGATCATGCTATACTATAAACCCCGGTATGTATCCTTGCTAGGGTCCAGGGGTCGGGCTAGGCCCCGGGTGGGGGTTCGGGGGCGGCAGCCCTCGAGAAAAGTTTTCCTTCTACTTTTTCACGTCATCACCGAAAAAGGGAAAAATCAACAAAAAAAGAAAAATCCAATTTTGTAGAACCCAAAATCTGGAAGCTTCTAAGCTTGTTAAAAAGGGGTTCGGATGGGTTGTTATAGTATGATGAAAACACAATTATTCACAAGATTGTAATAGGTTTTTGCACTGGATAATAAAATTATTGGATGGCTGGGGTTTGGTGGATGTAGCTTGGATTGGGTGAACCACGTTAAATTCTCTGTGTTATAATTTATTCTGTGTGTTTTTAGTTTCTCTGTTTATTACTTAAATATGCATTTAATTGTTAGATATCTTCCTTTCTAACCCTAACAAGTGGTATTAGAGCAAGTTGTGTTTCGATTATCATCTGTAGGAAGGTCTCACAGTTGAGTGGGAGTAATGGCAAACGAGGGTAAGAAGGTTGAGAATTTTAATGGGTAGAACTATCAGTTATGGAAGATGCAGATGGAGGACTATCTCTATCAGAAGGATTTATGGCAGCCATTGGAAGGGAAAACCAAGAAACCCCAAGCAATGTCTGATGAGGACTGAGAGATTTTGGATAGAAAGGCTCTTGGCAGTATTCATTTATGCCTGGCACAATCGGTGGTGTTCAATATTACAAAAGCAAAGACAACTCAAGAGTTGATGGAAACCCTGGCAAAGTTATATGAAAAGCCTTCCGCTTCGAATAAGATATTTCTTATGAAGCTTTTATTGAATATGAAAATGGTAGAAGGTGGGTCAGTTACTGATCATTTAAATGAGTTTAATACGGTCACCAATCAATTAACTTCTATAAAAGTAAACTTTGATGAAGAAGTTAGGGCTCTTTTGATTTTGTGTTCTTTGCCTGAAAGCTAGAATAGCTTGGTAATGGCTATTAGAAATTCTATTTCTGGTTCGAATACATTGAAATTTGATGATGTTGTTGGTGTTATTTTGAGTGAGGAAATTCGTAGGAAAAACTTAGGTGGAGCATCCACATCAAGTAGTGTTTTGAATGCAGAAAGTAGGGGCAGAACAAAGGAGAGAGGAAAAAATTCTGGAAATCGTTGGAAGTCATGAGGAAAATCAAAGGACAAAAGGTCCCAATCTAGAGACAAGAGGGATTGCTAGTACTGTGGTAAGCCGAGTCATTTAAAGAAAGATTGTTGGTCTCAAAAAAATAAAGGAGACAAAAATGAAGGAAGTAAAGAGGCAAATGTGGTACGTAATAAATCTGATGAGGATGCTTTGATTCTTTCCCTTGATAATGCTGATGATTCTTGGGTGTTAGATTCAGGGGCTTCATTTCATGCTACCCCCCATAGAAGTTATTTTCTTGATTATGTCCAAGGGGATTTTGGGCTGGTTTATTTAGGAGATAACGAACCCTGTCAGATTGTTGGAAAGGGAAGAATCAAGATTAAGTTGCTAAATGGGAATCATTGGCTACAACATGAGGTAAGGCATCTTCCAAAGTTAAGCAAAAATTTAAATTCAGTAGGGCAACTAGATGATGAAGGTTGTGTTGTTACATTTAGTGATAAAAATTGGAAGGTCACAAAGGGTGCCTTAGTGGTAGCAAAAGGTGTGAAAGTGGGCACCTTATATCTTTGTACAGGTCATACTGTTCCTTCTACTTTAATTGTTAGAGAAAAAGGTCAATGTTCAGGAACAGTTGCTGCAGTTTAGTAGGTAGAAGATCATACAGTTACTGTGGACTCTGAATTAGCACTGTGGCATAATAGACTTGGGCATATGAGTGCAAAAGGTATGAAAGTACTTCATTCAAATAATGTTTTACCAGGTCTAAAATGTGTTAATATGGATGTCTGTGAAAGTTGTGTGTATGGAAAACAAAAGAGAGTAAGTTTTCTCAAGGATGGGAAGCAAAAGAAATATGATAAATTGGAGCTTGTGCATACAGATGTATGGGGACCAGCTCAGGTATCTCTCGGTGGCTCTCAGTATTATGTTACATTCATTGATGATGCAACTAGGAAGGTATGGATTTATTTCCTTAGGCAGAAATTTGATGTATTTGAAGTTTTTAAAAATGAGAAGCTTGGTTGAGAATGAGCGGGTAAAAACTAAAATGTCTCATATCGATAATGGTGGTGAGTATTGCAGCAAAGAGTTTGAAGATTATTGTTCCTCTAATGGTATTCATAGGTAGAAAATGGTTCCAAGGACTCCACAGGAAAATGGAGTGGCTGAGCGCATGAATAGAAAATAATGGAGCGTGCACAAACTATGAGATTGCATGCTGGGCTGCCTTTAAAAATGTGGTAGAGACTATAAACACTGCTGTTTATTTAATTAATAGTGTTAGAATTGGCTATGGACGCCACCCAAGATCTATGGACCAAATGGAAAGCACAAGAAAGAGAGAAATGATATGACAAGAATAAACTGTATTCAATGTCATTAATATGATATGCAATACAATGATTGATTACAAATGAGAGAGACCCCTTGGTTATATAGCCAAGGTGAGAACATAGAAGGGCATAAGATTATGACAAGTGTCAGTAATCTTATGACATGAGACAACTAGGAAAACTTATCACTCCACAAAAGGTGGAGAGATAATCACATGATGTGTCCACAAAAGGTGGAAGTGATGAGATAATGACATGTCAAGTCCACCAAAAGTGGAAATTCTCCAACAACCTCCTATGTGGTCCCTAAGTAAACTTAACTAAGGTGTAATTATGACCTAGGACAAGGTACAAGATATTTAATTACACCAACACCCCCCCTTAAGTGCAACTTAGGGAGTAGTGCACAAATGAAAACAATGCAAGATGGGTCCCAGCTACTAGGCCATGTTAGGTACCCATGTACAAACAATGCAATCAATGCAATCTCTCACAAACGAGGAAAGGGAGAAAACCTCACGGGACAAAACTCCCCCTCAAAAGAGAGATGAAATACAAAAAGAAATGCAATACTCTCAATGAAAAATGAGAAGGTAAAAACCCCATGTGAGAAAAAAGACCCCCCCATAAGAGAGCAGTAGAAGAGAAGCAAGGTAGCCCCCCCTCAATGTTGAGTCTCCTGCAAGAATGGTAGAAGCTCGACATTGAATGCTGAAGATGATCCAATCTCACCGAACAACGTTCCTCCCCTTAGGAAGAAACAAAACCAAGGATGTATGCAGGATATCAAGATGTATGATGTGCGATGATGTCTCTAAAGAATGCTCAAGTGTCTCCATGTCGATGTAGAAAGCTGAACCACTCCAATCAGGCGTTCTAGGCCACACTGCTGAAGAGGAAAACCCAACATCTAGTAGAGATGAATGTAGAACATAATCCAAAGACAAAGATATCCCCTCTAAAGACAAAGAAGCCTCCTCCAAATGATGTCCAAAAGTATCCACACTCACGCCAAACTGAGAAGAATGATCATGTAGAGAATGAACAAGAGGGTCAAGGTGTTCCCTCACAACAACTGAAGAAGGTTCATCTTCATCAAAGAGAAGATGAATGTCATCAATGGTGTCCTCCAAATCAGAAAGATGTGACTCCACAAACAAGTCTGAAATACCCGTTAGGAAATCATCCAAAGTAGCCATATCTGGAAGACAATCAAGATTCTGCTGCACTGAATCACTAGGAGCCAAAACTGTAGCAACACAAGCATCATCAACTACAATAGAAGATAGAGGAGATGAAGTGCAAGGCTCAAGAATTGGATCTGATGTGAGTATGCCCAAGTTCAAAAAGCCAAATGTCTCCTCAGAATTATAGTTGTGATCAACAGCTGAAGGAACATAGTAATTATCAGAAGCAAACTGTGCAAAGGAATACAACCGAGATGAATGATCAACCACCCCAGTAGCAATGACATCTCTAGTCTCCAAGTCACGAATGATAATAGAATCAGGAGTGAACTCCACAGTTCTCCCATCTCCACCATGTGTAATCTGATAAATGGAAAGTAGATTGTTTGTCAAATGAGGAACACACAAGACATCCTGAAAAGTGTTCTCCCCAATGCTAATAGATCCCTTCCCTGTTACACTCATGTATGTGTTGTTTCCCATCAAGATAGGAGACATAGAACAAGGCTGAAATGTAGAGAAGATAGTCTGCGAAGATGCCATATGATGTGATGCTCCTGAATCTAGAAGCCATCTCCCTAATCCTGGACTTGAATGAGCACAAAGAGCTTGTCCTTTATATCCTAATATATATGTTTGACCTTTGTCCTTGTTAGACTGTTTTGAAGTAGAAGGAGAAGAAGACATTCTAGAAGGAAAATCAATGTGATTCTTTTTGAGAAGATTCTTCAACTCATCAATGTCCTTCTTATAACAATAGTGTTCTTCATGTCCATCCTTCTTGCAATAAGCACAAAAAGGTCTCTCCTTCTTAGATGATTCTCCTTTTGAAGAATATTTTTTCTTTTCTTGATCTGAATGTGGATTATTCTTTACTTGATCTGAATGTTGATTATTCTTTGCTTTCTTCTGTTTCTTATCTGATTCTGATTCTTTCACTTGATTAACCAACAATGCCTGAGATTTATAAGTCTTGATGAGACCCATTGAGATAAGCTTTTGTTGCTCATGTATCAACATCTCAGAAAATGATGCAAATGAAGGTGTAGTATATGCAGACCCCATAGTCAATCTATGAGTATGAAAGCTAGAAACAAAAGAAGCATAATCAGGACCAAGCTTGTTCATTGTATTGTACACCAACTGGATGTCCTTCTTATCAATTCCACATGCTTTACATTGCTCTTTTAGATCATTAACCTTAGTGATGTAGTATTGGATGTTGTCAAAATTCTTAGGATCAAGATTCATCAAATCATTATCAATTTGATAGCCTCTTACTTTATCTTTTGTACCATACAATGTTTTTAATTTTTCCCAAGCTTCATGAGAATTTGTACATGATTCAATCTGAAACAACAAATCTTGAGAAACTAGTCTATGAAGACACCCAAGAGCTTTGGCATGTTTGATCATCCATTTTAACTTTTTCTCATCATCAATAGGTTTAGGTACCTTATTTTCAACATATAGAGAGTGACCTTCTGTCATTAGTATATTCCATGTATTTTGATACCATGTTAGAATTGGCTATGGATGCCATGTTGAATAATTATATGATGTGAGCAAAGGAACCTTAGAATGATCCATGAGAATGAAAGAGAAAAAGCAAACAGATCAATGACAATGCACCAAGAGACCCCCCCCCAAATCACTCAATCAAGAAACCCCCCAAGCAATTTCTGATTTGGCACTTTATATTTAGTGCGTTTACAGTTGCTAGATGCCAAAAACAACAAGCTAGACTTGATCTTAGTGCTTACAAATGCCAAAATAGGCCATAGTATCAAATAAATTTTTTGGTACAAAATGAGATCAATCTGATCATACCATTGAAAAGTACAAGAAAAATCATGCACTTTCAAAAAAAAATTCACACAAAAATGTTACCATAGGAGCAAGTTATGAGCTCCCGAAGTTCTCAAAATGAGGACGAAGCAGCAACACCTGTGAGAATCTGAAAACTATGGAAAAACCAGGCACCAAAACCAAAAAAAGATTGCACCAATATGTAGAGCACAAAAAATTAGCCTAAATAAAAAAAAATTGCTCTGAAAAAGGAGTCAGAATGAGCAAGATATCAGTGTTTGAAAATGGACTGCAAAATCAAAAGGCCCAACGGTGAAGGGGGAAAAAATTTCAAATGAGTGCTGACGGCATGCTGACGCTATGCTGATGTCATCAATCCATGAGCTTAAATTTGACGGTTTCCTGGCCGTCACGCCAAAACACACCCTTGCCGGAAAATGAACGCCGGAATATTCGCGGAATCTTATAAATGCCAGAATTTTTGATGCGGTTGGAATATTCCCTGCACTGACGGAAATTATTAAGCTGCCAGTTCTTTTGATTTTTCACCGGATTTTTGTTTTAACTCCGCCCGGAATTTGTGTAGACCGCCCGCCGGAAGTTTAAGCAGCTCGCCGGTGGAGAGTGAATGGAGCGCCGGTGATTTTTAAACTCCGTCGGTACGGTGATTGGGGGGCCCGCAGAGGTGTGGGGATAGGGGCCCGCGTGGCCCACTGGCGTGTGACCACGTGGCCCGCAAGTGGGCCGGTACCCATGCTGAGGAAGGATAGAGAATTTTTTTTTAAAATTTTTTAAATAGATTTTTACAATAAAAATTCAATCACCCAAATAATTTTTTCTAAAAATTTTCTAAAGAATTTTTATTTTGATTTTTAAAAAAAATCGTACCACTGTCATTATGACGCCTGGGGGGCCGTACGGCTCTCTAGGCAAAAAATTTTGCTTCACCGGATGACTTGCTCCAAATCGGACGAATTGACAGTCGATCTTAGGGTTTTTGGCCCTTCTGGACGCGATGGTAGGGTCGGATTTGACCCAAAATGCTCCAAAATTGCAGCTACCTTGTGGATCTGGCAACCGCTCTTCAGCTTCAAACCCTCATAGATTTGGCCTTGTAGCTCCGATTTGGATGAAACAAAAAGAAAAATCGACTATCTCGAACCTTCCGGACACAATGGTGAGCTCAGATTTGCACTAGCAAGCTCGGATTTGAACCTGCAACAAAGAGCTACGAACGACACCTCCTCAGATCTAGAATCTCTCTTCAGAATAAGACTCCAATGGCTCCAAACATGCTCTGATACCATGTTAGAATTGGCTATGGACGCCACCCAAGATCTATGGACCAAATGGAAAGCACAAGAAAGAGAGAAATGATATGACAAGAATAAACTGTATTCAATGTCATTAATATGATATGCAGTACAATGATTGATTACAAATGAGAGAGACCCCTTGGTTATATATCCAAGGTGAGAACATAGGAGGGCATAAGATTATGACAAGTGTCAGAATCTTATGACATGAGACAACTAGGAAAACTTATCACTCCACAAAAGGTGGAGAGATAATCACATGATGTGTCCACAAAAGGTGGAAGTGATGAGATAATGACATGTCAAGTCCACCAAAAGTGGAAATTCTCCAACAACCTCCTATGTGGTCCCTAAGTAAACTTAACTAAGGTGTAATTATGACCTAGGACAAGGTACAAGACATTTAATTACACCAACAAATAGAGGTCCCTCTAATCCTTTGGGTTGTGGTATTCCATAGGAAGCATGGAAAGGTAAGAAGGTGAGTTATTCTTTTCTCAAAACCTTCGGTTGTGAAGCATTTGCACATGTAGATTCTGAAAATAGAACCAAGCTTGATGCAAAATCAAAGAAATGTATATTTGTTGGATATGGCATTGATGAATTTGGTTATAGGCTTTGAGATTTTGAAAATAAGAAAATTGTGAGAAGCAGGGATGTCATATTCAATGAGAAAGTGTTGTACAAACATCTGTTGCTACAACATGAGAAGAAAGAAAATGATTATGCAGTGTTGGATGATATTCCAAACAATGATGTTTTAGTGGTTCCTCATGCTAGGTAACAACAACAACAACAAATACCACAAACTCCTGTCAGATGATCTTCAAGGATAAGTAGACCTCCAGAAAGATTCTCTCCCTCTTTGTATACTATTTTGTTAACTGATACTGGTGAACCATAATATTATGATGAAGCTATGCAGGTGGATACCAAGGTTCAGTGGGAGCATGGAATGGAAGAAGAAATGGACTCCTTGCTGAAAAATTAGACTTGGAATTATGCAAGTTGCTTGTAGGTAAAAAGGCTTTACCAAACAAATGGGTTTATAGGTTGAAAGAGGAGGATGGAGGTAAGAAGAGATTTAAAGCCATATTAGTTGTAAAGGGATTTGCATAGAAAAAGGGTATTGATTTTGATGAGATTTTTTCTCTAGTTGTTAAAATAACTTCTATTCGTATTGTTTTAAGTATTATGGCTGCTGAAGATTTGCATTTAGAATAGCTTGATGTTAAAACAACCTTTCTCCGTGGTGATTTGGAAGAGGAAATATATATGGACCAGCCACAAGGATTTGAAGTCAAAGGTAAGGAAAAACTAGTGTGCAGATTGAATAAAAGTTTATATGGCTTGAAGCAAGCACCTCAGAAATGGTACTTGAAATTTGATAGTTTTATGGTTGAGCAAGGCTACAACAGGTGTAATTCTGACCATTGTGTTTATTTTAAGAGGTTGGATAATGACAACTACATTATTTTGTGTTTATATTTTGATGACATGCTTGTAGTAGGGTCTAACATGGATCACATAAGTGAGCTAAAACAATAGTTAGAAAAATATTTTTCTATGAAGGATTTGGGGGTAGAAAAACAAATCCTTGGTATGAAAATTTGTAGAGATAGGAAAAAAAAAAGTTTTTATCTTAGGCTAATTATGTTGAAAAGGTGTTGCAGAGATTTCATATGGAGAATGCAAAAACTATTAGCACACCTTTTCCTAGTCATGTCAAATTGAATAAGGATATGTGTCCAAAGACATAAGAGGAGGAAGAAAAAATGTCCAAGGTACCATATGCTTCAGCTATAGGAAGTTTAATGTACGCCATGGTATGCACAAGACCAGATATTGCACATGCCGTAGGAGTTGTTAGTAGGTATTTGAGTCATCTTGGAGTTGAGCATTGGAATGCGATAAAATGGATTCTCAAGTACTTGAGAGGTACATCCAATAAATGTTTATGTTTTGGGGGATCTAACACTGATTTAAAAGGCTATGTTGACTCAGATTTGACAAGAGATATAGATACCAGGTGGAGTACCACATGTTATGTATTTACAGTTGGTGGGACAACAGTGAGTTGTATTTCTTGATTGCAAAAGGTGGTTACTTTATCCACCATAGAGGCAGAGTATGTTGCTGCAACAAAGGCGGAAAAGGAGATGATATGGCTGCAACTTTTCATGGATGAGTTGGGAAAACAATAGGCTAGAAATTACTTGTTTACAGACAGCTAGAGTGCTATACATCTTGCAAAGAATTCTACCTTGCATTCTAAAACAAAACACATACAGTTGAGATATCATTTCATTTGGTCAGTGTTGGAGGATGGACAGGTCAAGTTGGACAAGATACATACAGATGTCAATCCAACGGATATGTTTACGAAGGTGGTGACAAGGGAGAAGATGAGCTTCTCTTCAACTTCAGTTGGCCTTCAAGGTTGAATTCAAGTATAACAGAGTAGCAGGGTCCAAGGTACTTATTTCCAGTGGGAGCTATAATTGTAGCAGTGTCATCCAGGATCAGTCTCCAAGTGGGAGATTGTTGGTATGTGGCGACTGATCATGCTATATTGTATAGCCCATGGTATACTGTACACCCTGACATGTATCCTTGTTGGGGTTCGGGGTCGAGCCGGGCCCTGGGTGGGGGTTCGGGGGTGGCAACCCCTGAGAAAAATTTTCCTCCTACTTTTTTGCGTCATCACCAAAAAAATGGAAAAATCAATGAAAAAAGAAAATTTTGATTTTGTAGAACCCAAAAACTGGAAGCTTCTAAGCTTGTTAAAAAGGGGTTCGGATGGGTTGTTACAGTATGATGAAAAATGCTATTATTCACAAGATTGTAATAGGTTTTTGCACTGGATAATAAAATTATTGGATGGCTGCAGTTTGGTGGATGTAGCCCGGATTGGGTGAACCACGTTAAATTCTCTGTGTTATAATTTATTCTGTGTCTTTTTAGTTTCTTTGTTTATTACTTAAATCTGCATTTAATTGTTAGGTATATGTATTTCTAACCCTAACAATATCCCCATTAATTGTCTTCATACCAGCAAACACTAGAAGAGATAGACATAGATGGTACTTATTTGCTTTAAACATCATTGTCATTACTGTACTTTTTCAATTTCTTCAAGAGTGCACTTAATACAAGGTAACCCTTGAATCCAGTGATTGTTTTGATTTTGTAGCATTGTCTAATCATGGTATTCTTCACTTCACTATACAAAGATCGTTAAGGCATTCAACTGCATCATTATGTTTTCCATTTATATTGCATTTCTCTTTGGGACAAAAAATGAAAACATGCCTTGACCATGCATTCCATTCATCACCTATAGCTGCTCCAAGTAGTTTATGATAGCTCCCGATAGGACTTGATAGCTCCTGCTCTTTGAAGCTAGAACTAGAGTTCTACAAAAACAAAGCAATAGCTCATCATAGTTGCTTATAAAAATGACTCTGTTTCTTTGATATAGTCTTTTGGCTCTACACTCATGATGTTAATATCTCTTTCCAATGCTTTCACATCTATAAAGATAAGAATTCATGTTATGGAAGTCTTATTATTGTATACTCCATCTTTGAAATGTATGTGGACTTCATTTCAATTCATTTCCAAAACTTGATTGTCCCATGTATCTTCTTTAGCACTGACATCACATCATGTTTTCCTTGACTGGAATGAGTCCACTAAGAAGATTGAAAGACATATCCAGTAGAGTAAGATTTCCAAGAAGAAAAAGTTGTCAAGGAACATGACCAATAAGCAAGTTTCCTTGGTGCTCTTAATTAGTGAAAGCACTATATTTTGCATTGCATTTCTCTTCTTTTCCATGACTGTCCCTTTGATCAACATGATGGCAACCTATTGTTTGGTTCATTGTGAAATGATGAAGAGTAATCTTTCTTGATAATTCACACAATTTTGTTCCATATTTTGAATATGATAATGAAATTTGATCAAGTGGTATGATTCCATATTGGTTTAATGCATCAAAAATAGGTTTATCATCAACTTGATCAAGTTGCTCAATTTTGCTTACATTCCTACCCCTCTTAAAACACAAGAGGGCAACATGCTAGGCTCAAACCTTGTGGGAGCCACATTTTACTCCACATGCTATAGCCAGATGAAACAAAACAACAACAAAGATTTGACCTCTACTTGCACAATGAGAAAACATGTTAGATAAAACAAAGCATATGATAGATGTGTTTGATAACTCTCTTGTTTTCCTAGAAATCTATGGTATGCAATCTATTTTAATGCACATGAGGATCAAACAATATGTCTATGGATGTCTACATATGTATTGATTGGTGATCCTTCATTGCTCTAACAACACTCTTCTCACAAATGCAAGAAACCTCAGAGCAACAGGGGGCAATCAACAACTGGAGGCTGGATAAGCAGGAGGGCTGAGGCTGATGTAAAGGAAACTCAACTGAGATTCATCATTCAGGCAATGATGGGCCCCCCTTCTTTACATATGCATTTTTCTTTCTTGTATCTGTAAATGTGTAGTTTTTTCCTTATTTGCATTTAAATAGTCAGTCCCTCAGCTTGTGGGGAACACTATACACTTATGATTATCAATAAAGACTACCTTTGCAATAAATGTTGACTCTCTCTTCTCTGTTGTATGCAATTGCATAACCTAATAATGCAGTCTTTTGATAAATTTTTTTATGCACATGAATGAACATAGTAGAATTAAATGTGTACCTTTTCTCTTTACTTTGAAAAATGCTATCTCAACTCTTACCTGATTGAGCTAGAAGAAAAATCAGGTAACATTTTTGGCGATATTTTCTAAATGTTTGCCTGGTAAACATCTTGACCAGTTTCCTAAGCTTATCCATAGGGAACAAAGTCAATAGGAAACTTAAACAAGACTTGAAAATAATCCTGAATATTACTGTAACTCATTAGAACAACGTATGACACCTTGATAACTTAACCCAACCACCAAAACACTAAAAATAAACTAACTATGCAAAACAACACTTAGAGGAATTGAAAAACTACATCTAAATAGAAAACTACGCTACACTATCAACAAGACAAAACCACTTAAACAAAACCATTTATAGGATGACTGAAGTAGCTGCCCCTTCTTCTCAATATGTAATGACTTGCATACTCGAGGATAGCTAAGAATAGATGATACACAGAAAAATGTTCAACAAGTTGATGCACTACCCCTTGAAAGAGATAAACGAGTTCACTTACCTCATCAAACAGATCATATGTATTGTTGTTTAGAGGGGGATAAGTGAGTTGAACATACTCTTATTCAGCTGCAAGTACATTCTCGATTCCATCTTCAACTATAGCTTCATGCTTGGGTACAATACTAACTATTGGTGCTTTAGTGGCCTCCATGCTTTCTAAATGCTTGATAGGGCATCCTTGTGAAAGAACAAAAATTTAAACTCTAATGTTGGTCTCTTGCTTGTAGACTACTTCTTTGACACCGTTTTGCTGATTGGAATCAATTGTTCTAGTTGCCTCATTTGTAAGAAACAATGCTACTTCCTCTTCTTGTTCATTTGGATTTTGATCTTCTAACTTAGAAGATGCTGGCCTGTCATCAAGCTCTAAGCAAAACAGCTCCAACTCATCCCAAAACATGTCTTCCTCTAAGTCTTCTTCACTTTTTTGCATTAGAAGAAAGTTCTCAACAACATGACAAATTTCTTGAAGGCTTATGGGAACTTCTAGATCTACTTCCTTTAGCAAGGATTGCAAATTAGTATCATTTAATACAACTTGATGAGAAAATTTATGGTCCTCAAGCTCCCCAAAATCTAAAACTTGGTTATTTTCATGTTCTTCTTCATGGTTCAAGGCCTGATTATCACACTGATTTTTGTAGATCAGCAACTCACCACAATGCCTAAAATCCTTTTGCTGCTCCAAAGATGATGGTGATGTGTCCACAACTAGGTTTTCTTCATCATATTCAAAAAAAGGAGGGAGTTCATTGAACCATGTTGTAGCATCCTCCTTTTCACTACTCTCTTCTTGTTCTTCATACTGTTGTCCAAACTAGTTATACTCAGCTTCTTGTTTAGTATCTTGTTGGCCCAACACTATATCCTGATATTCAACAAAAAATGGAATTTCATTGAATGAATCATCAAAAATTTCATGTTCAACATCATTTTCTTGCTCTATACCTTGATGCTCCAACTGATTATAATCAACACTCAGCTGTAACAATTCTAATTTAGACTCATCAAGTGAAGACTTTTCAACTATGTCTTTCTCCTTTCCTTGCTTACTAAAACAAATCTCTTGAGATAGAGTTTGTTGGGTTGTTTGAAGGAAAATGGCTTCTTCAATAGGTTTCTCTTTAGATATTATAGGCTGAACTAGCTCAGGTAAAGGCTCTTGTAATAAAGGAGGCCCTTTAAAACTTGGGATATCAAATTTAGCAGGCTTAAGAGGCTCACCTTGTTTGAAGCTTGGAATATTGAACTTGGCAACTTGTTCTTCAAAAAAAGGATTTGGAAACGTAATAGGTGATTGGGATTTTCTAAGGCAAGAGGGCTCTTGAGAAAGCTGTTCTTGAGAAGTGGTGGAATGGGTTTGTTTAGGTACTACATTTTCTTGCACTAAATGGAATCCTCTGAAACTTGGAATTTCAAATTTAGAAGACTTACTAGAGGATTCTAGAGGCTTACCTTGCTTAAAGCTTGCAAAATTGTACTTGGGAACCTCTTCTTTCATATGCTGGTTCATTGATTCCAAAGATGTTGGTATGAAACTAGGAATGCCAGGGGCTGACTGGGTTTCATACCTTTGTGCCTCCACCTCCTGTTGATGAATATAAGCTTGATAAGCAAGCTCTTCCTATTGCATATCAAACTCTTGTTGCCTATTGATATCATCCAATTGCCTTACTTGTACCTCCATCTCTTGTTGATGACAGTGAACTTGATGAGCCACCTCCTGTTGTTGCATTTTATACTCTTGTTCTCTATTGATTTCTTCAAATTTTTATTGGAAGTACAAAGACATATCCTATATGCTCATGTTATCAAAATTTTGAGGCTCATTAGAAAGGCAACATTGCTGGTTGGAAATAAGATAACCTTCTTGGGGTTGTTGATGAGCATAGGCATACTACTGCAAATCTTGAGCAGGGGTGGGTGGGTGGAAAAAGCACTGTGCATGTTGGTTTCTTTGTAAATCAAAGGAATTAGGTGTAAAACTAGCAGCATGATAGGTCTGAAATGGCTGATAAGGTGCTGGGTAATTAGCATTTTCATGATATGATGGGTGATATGACACGTTTCCATGAAACATAGTCATGTTTATTAATTTAGAAGCTGAAAAAATAGACAAAATTTAAATTTACTTGAAACTAACCAACACTTGATCATACTGAAACCAATAAAAAATTCTCAGAGTCACAAGTATGTATTTGAAACACCTCAAAAGGTAGTAATAAACTACTATTCACATTAAATAATAGTAGAAAAACATATAAAATGGACTGAGAATCAGTTCACAGTCCCACTGGGCATGCCAAAACTGTTAGCTCT